>JARYGA010013676.1:0-40866 GCA_030545235.1 Helianthus tuberosus
ACTCGAAAGAGCATCACCTAGCATTCGAGAAATGCTCAAATATCCACAACTCCAGCCATTGGAATGTGATCTACAAGGTGCTTCTATCATATTCCATCCTATCCGAGGCATTGATGAAATATCTGCTAGTAACGGCACGCGACCGAAGAAACCAACAATGTTTTCGAACTTGCAACCATCTATGTGACAGAAGTAGATGCTGGGCACGGAATGCCAACTTCTATCACCTTTGATCGAAACCCACGTTTTGCATCCGATTCTTCGCAAGGCTGTGCACGAAAGACTTTTGGGCTCATTGTTAGGCATGAGCACCGCCTATCGCCCGCAAACTGATAAATGGGCCAAACGCACCATCCAAACACCCAAAGGCATGCTAAGAACATGTGTTATCGACCCTTGGATACTAGTGACACTTACCTTCTGTAGAATGCTCTCCCAACAACTGCTACCACACTAGCATTCAGGCAGCACCACTTGAGGCATTGCACGAACGCAGATGCCGGTCACCTCTGTGTTGGGCGGAAGCCAAATTACCGCCCAGAACTTGCACTTGACACAACGGGTGGGATTGCCCAGAATAGACAATGCATGACGGCAACTCCAGACCGTCAAAAAGGCTACGCGGATAAGCGTAGGAAACCTTTAGAACTCCGAGTCGGAGATTTGGGTTCTACTTAAAGTACACCCTCGAAGGGTGTGGTACATTTTGGCTAACGGGACGAACTTGATCCGCGATATGTTGGACCGTACGAAATTGCCGAAAGGATCGGTAAGGTATCTTTATAGATTAAACCCGCCTGAAGAGCTGAGTGCGGTACACAACGTCCTTCACGTGCCTAGTCTAAAGAAGTGTCTGTCAGATGAGACAATCGTTGTCCTTTTTAGGAACTTGTGATCAGCAACAAACTACGCTTCATTGAGAAACCGGTTGAGATCAAGGATCGAGGAACCAAAACCCTCGAGAGTAGTGTAACCAACAGGCCGAGTTCATTGGAACTCACGCCGTGGCCCAGAATTTATCTGGGAACGGGAAAACCAGCTGATGCGCATGCATCCCCAGTTGTTTACAAACATTACTTCCAGCACTGAAGCTACAACCGAATTTCGGAAAGAAATTTCAAGCCAACAAGGGGATGGTATGACACCCCGCGAAAACGTTTAATCACACTAGCTTGTTAGTGACTGCGCGCTAAATTTCGGGACGAAATTTCTTGAACTTGGGGATAATGTGACACTTCGGGTTTTCCTATACGTTTCTTGGAAGCTATAGTTAAGTTTGTGAAAATCCGTACTATGTGAGATACGTACAACTCTGTGAATCTAATGCTACGTGATATTTCCGTGCTATATGACTGTATGTGCTATGTGGCTTGCATGTTCGTTTTGTGGACTTTCGTGAAACAGCTTGTATTTACGTATGGTAATGGAGTCTATGTATACAAATAGAGCGAATCGTATATCTTAGCTTAAATTTCGAGGACGAAATTCCAGTAACATGGGGAGAATGTGACAACCCGTACTCTCGTTGTCGAGAGAAGGGTATTTTGGTAAAAACGCGCACTTAATTATTATTATTATTATTATTATTATTATCATGTATTTACAAAATAATGATCCGCGATGAAAGGGTTATTCGGGTATTTATTTTATTTACCGTTATCCTACAGATAAACCGGACCAGTCGGTTGAGACGCGTAGTCGTTAGACGAACTCGCACACTCGGGCTAGGCCCAAGCCCACTCCTTAAACCTAAACCCTACCTATTTAAACTCCATTATAATCCCTCACCCTCTTCCTAATTCAAAAACACAAAACCCTACAAAACATGAGCCGCAAACCCCCTGGTGCTCTCATTCAGATGTCCGGTCATTGACGGCGAAGCTCCGGCGCCCTTCTTCTGTCCGGCAAGCGACATCCAATCTCCTACTTTCATTCTATCACTACCTCACCCCACTCAAAGTCCCTTTCCTCACAAGACATCACGTGTAGATCGATAAGAAAGAGAGAGAGAGGACAGAAATGGTGCACTGGACGGCATGCGGCGGAGCCGCCTCCTCTCAGACGGGTCGCGGTGGCAGCGGTCGCTATTTGGTGGCTGCGACTCTGTTTCGGGGTCACATCTTTGGTAACCAGGGCTGTCCTACACCCTCTTTCTGTTTTAAAGACCAGAATCGATCAAGAAATGTGAAGTTTCTTGTCGATGGTGGCGGTAGAAATCAGCGATAGTGGATTCCGGTATCAACAGACGCTCCAAGCGACGGCGGCGTCGGGTTGTTTTGAGCAGGAGAAAGTACAGAAAAGGAGGGAGTGAGGCAATGGAGCTGATCACTCAACGGCAACAGTAGCGCCACCGTCAGCGGCGGCGACGACGGTGGTGTGTCTTCCGGTCAGTTCATACCCATCTGAAAACTATTTGATTGTTTACTCTCTGATTGGTATTTATATTTCGTAAAATTGGATAGGTTGCCTTTATGAATTGTCTGATCATTTGAATGTGTGTTATGCGAATTGTGGAGTCCAGTTGTGTGTTTTCATTAGGTAGTCTCGTATTAGTTTGTTATTTGCAATATTGGAAAACAAAGCATAATTATATTAACCCTCACACCAGTTATTTGTTAGGAATATGGGAGAAGTGAAAGCATGAACATACTTGGAAATTGCTATTTTAATTTGCTGTGAATAAGAGCATAGATGTAGAAAATATGATGGTTTTGTGAACTCTTGGTTTTGAACTAATAATGGTTAACGGTTTGCTAAAGCATAGGATTTAAAAATGTGGGTGTTGTGTTGATAATATAATGTTAGAATTATTTAGGTTAGATTTGTTTGAACTGGTGTGAATGAGTAAAATGAAGAACATGATGAACTGTTTGAAGAACTTGAAATATTTGAAATTGTTGTGTTTGATCTATTTTGGTAAATGTACGGAGTGCAAAATATGTTAGTGAGGTATGATTGGATAGTACCGAATTGGATAAGGGGTCTAGAAGCTTCGGTGGTGGTTGCGAGTCGGGACCGTAAGGTTGCGACTCGAGACCAAAACATGACAAGTCGAAACTCCGGTTGCGACTCGAAACCAGACCATGACAAGCCGAAACCTCCGGTTGCGACTCGAAACCCCCGGTTGCGACTCGCAACCAAAACATGATAACTCGAGACCGCCCGGTTGCGACTCGCAACCAAAACATGACAACTCGAGACCGTCTGGTTGCGACTCGGAACTTCATGGTTGCGACTCGAGACCTCTTGTTCTCGATTCGAGACCACCCGGTTTCGACTGGACTACTCTGCTTAGTTATTGGGCCGCACAAACTGATGTTTTGAACTACGTGTTACTATTAATGTTTAACTGTTACTGTTTAACTGTTTGCATGCTAGGATAGGCCCAATAACGTATATGCTAGTATGACTTACGTGCTATGTGTTAGATACGTGTAGTTATACGTGACATTACTTGCATACGAACCTAATAAATATTTAATAACCATAATAGGGTATGGTTGACCAACGTAACACGAGTAAATTAATTACCGAGCAAAGCAAAGGTGAGTTCACTACTTTTTACTTAAAGCATGCGTTCCCGGTGGATTGGGAAACGGAACAAAACACTTTTCCTGGTTTGGGATTGCTTACTATCTCTTTGTGCGGGATACGGTATTTCTATCTCCTTGTGTGGATACGGGTAACAACGCTATCCCCTTATGAGGGATACAAACTTACTTTTCTTCCCTTGTTACTGGGAACAAACTTACTTACTTCCCTTGTTACTGGGAACTTTTAGTTAATTACTGTTTATACTGGATGCAACAAGCAACACTAAACAAAACTCTATCACTCAAGTCCTCACTTCTTAATACCGATTAGTCGCCGGGGTCAGGCGAACGGGTTATTAGTTGATAGCGCTATTTAGGTCTCACCAACCTCACACCGTGCCAAGGTATGGGATCGGTCGTGAACTAATGTACTCTGGCAACCGTCAATGATGATAGAACATTGACAAACGGGGCACTCTACGGAAACGTACGGATGAATAGTATTCGGTATTGTAAAAACAGTTTAGTCGCTTACTTATGGGGTAGCTCCCCATCGCATGTATAAACGGATAAATTAACTGGTTAAAACAAGTTTTTGGAATTAAAAACTGGAAAACTACAAACACGTGAACTCGCCAACGTTATGTTGACACTTTACTGCATGCTTTGCAGGTTGCTCGATACAGCTCTGGACGGACGTTGCAATCGGATGGAGTGCGTGGTTCGTAAGTTTCGTATGAACAACTTGCGGGTTTAAATTATGATATGTATTCTTTTCCCTTCCGCTGTGAACTTAAACTATGTTTTGAAAAATTTAAATTAGGTCACTAATTATGCTAATGTTCATAACAATAACTAATCCGTTCAAAATAATTAGTGGCTAAGATCCTGGTCGGTCACGCCTCCAAGCGGTGGTACTCCGCATGTGGATTTTGGGGGTGTGACAAGTATCAATGAATTTCGAGCCAAACTGTTATGTGAAATTGATTGTTAGATCGAATTTGACTGTCCGGGCTCTGATACCAATTGATAGGATCGGAGGCTCTCATGATTGTGCTTGTTTGTATAATTTGAACAAATCAAATATAAATGAACAAAGTTTAAGTGCAGCGGAAATGAATAACAAACTTTGTAAACACAATCAAAGGAGAATATAGTATGATAAACATTTCCTTTTCATAGAGTCGAAAGATTACAATTCAAAGCAAAAGATTACAATGCAAGCTTACAAACTAAACTCCCCCTCAGCCTGATACTTCAGCGATTGGTTGCACAAGATGAAAGGATTGAATTGAGGAGAAGAACTCACTCAAGACGATCAAATGTAACAGTACAGAGTACTGTTCCATTTATAGACAATCCAAACCACTGAGGCATCTCAGCTGAAGTCACCATGAAAGCAACGTTTAACAGCCTAACAACCTGTATCTACTGTTCTTATACAAACACTGCTAATCTTAACTACTGACCATACATAAACTAGATGATATACTAAACTACTGCTCTCTCTTTATGTCAGTGCTTTCCTCAAGGTTGATCAGTCCTTGATTGGGCAGTGCTTTGTCATCAGTAGATTGTACCAGTAGTGCTTAGTTCTCAGCAGTCTTCTGTGCTTCATCAGTAGTTCTGAAGAACAGCAGTAGTTGTATCCGGGCAGTGGATGTAAGACCATCAGCTGTTATAATCACTTTCAAGGGAGAAGACTTAGTGTAAACAGCTGCTTATTTCGAATCCACTGAGTGAACCAGTTTTGGCTTTCATTATCTGTTCCTCTGGTAGGGTTTGATCCCAACACACTGCTTTGGTATTTGGTCCTTTCGACACTGTCCCCAGTGTCTTTTGTCGCAGGTCCTGCATACAGGCTTCTAATTGGATTTTTGTTGGTTCTTATTTAGCCCGGACTTGCCCTTTTTCTTAGATTTCTGGGAGTTATCCTTCTCTTTTTTCATTTTTCCGTCAGTCTCAGTTTTGACTGGCTTACTTCTTAACTCGTCTAGTATGAGTGGCTGAGATTTATCCATAGTGGATTTATAAGAAGCAGGCTTTGAAGCCTTAACATGCCCTTTTATCTTCGGTGCTAAACCACGAATATATTGTGCATTACGCTTAAATCCTGGGTTAACCGAATAGGGCACTATCCTAGACAATGAATTGAAGTCTATAACATACTGTCGACAGTCTAGATTTTTCATGGCGAGTGTTAGAAAATCTGATTCCACCTTTTCCATTTCATGTCGCGGACAGTAGGTTTTTCTGATAAGGTCCATAAACTTGGACCATCCCATATTGTATAGGGGTATCTTCCCTGTGGACTTTATTAATGTCTTCCACCAACTAAGGGACTCGCCCTTGAATGACTGTGATGCATACCTCACAATGTCTTTCTCAGCACAACCGCTGATATACACAATGATTTCCATTTCATCCAACCATTTCATGCAATCAATGGCCCCTTTTTCGCCATTGAAGTCTCTTGGCTTGCAAGAGACAAAGTACTCGTAAGTACATCCTTTAGAGGAACAGAGCTCTTCATCATATATCATCTTCTTTGGTTCATTCTTCACATTCGAAGCGTGAATAAAGTTCTCTTCATGAGCAGAGGAATGTGGTTTTGAATGGGATTTGGAGCAAGTAGCATTTGACTCTTTGAACTTTTTCATGACCTTTCTCATAGCTTTTCCAACAGCTGCCTCAATCACAACTTGGAGATTAACTCCATTAACATTGAGGTTCACATTTGTTGCATCATTAGCATTTGTCGCATCATTAGTATCACGACTGTTGTTTGTCTGATCCGAGTTTGCCATACTCGAAGCTTGGTACTAAACATCAAATTAAACAATTGCTTAGTTACAATACAATAGCTAGTCATCATCCTGACGACCTAACATACATTAGCCATGGTATCATTAAACCATATAGGCTAATAGGTTATGAACATTCCTAATGAATGTTATTTGAATGTATATCAATTACATTTAGCCTAGGTCACAAAAGGACCATCAATGGCGTTTATGGTTTGGACTGAGTCCATTACCTTTTTGACAGGGGATCAAAATGTCACAACTGTCTTTGTCATATTGACGATTTTGGATAGCTCGAAGGCTCGCCACAAGGACTTTTAAATATGGGACATAAGTTCGTCATGAAGGACATATAATGTGGCACATATACTTGCCACAAAGGACATTAATAGTCATGTGGCACGAAGGCCTTGTCATAAAGGACATATAAGATATGGCACAAGAGGCCTCGCCACAAGGACATTTTAATATATAAGTCGCAATCTTATTTGATCAGGGACTTTAAGGCTTGAACATAGTTCTTCACCTTTAAGTAAAGAGTCATAGACTACATCTGTCATTGCTTTGAAAGGCGATTTATTTTGGCACATAGGCAAATCAATGGACATCACTAATGGATGTTTATATATATGTGACAACTGTCAATTTTCCATGTAATTCCGTACATGTTAAACAGTAATGTGTGGTTTAATGAATGTGATTGATTTGAAATAATGACATGCTTCATGATTATTTATCATTATTGCATGCAACACATTGTGATTCAAATGATGCACGAAACAAAGTTAGCACAGTTATCAGACAAACTAGAAGTGCTGACGGGAGATCAGTACTCAGACATACATGATACTAAGACACAGAATGAGCCCGAAACCAAGAGTTACACTAGTATAGTGTGTAGGAAAGTAAGGATCAGAAAACTGTCTTCCTAGTGATAATTTAAGTGCCGGAAAATGCCTAAAACTCACACAAACTGCAGAATTCTGCAATTTTTAGCAAAAATCAGCATTTTAACAATACAATATAGTGCAGAATTATGGTTTAATGGTCCAGAATACCTTCCTAGGTCTCGGGAATCAAAACTGTCACAAAAGGGAACATAAAGCACACTAAACTGCGTAATTTAGCACCTTAACGAACCGGTAACCAACCGAACAACCGGACACTACCCGAAACACCAAATTTTCACTAGAAGCACTGTTTTATCATTTCCGAACTAGTTATGGTCACCGAACATCATAATACAACATATAATTACATAACATCTGAAAACACTAATTCTTATACTTAGAATCTAACTAAATGATCTAACTTATCATCACAACTTAACCAATACCCCCTCCCCCTTGTTCGACGGTCACCATAAGGGTGGACCCACCCTTGATTTGTTTAACTTGTTTATTAGATGTGCTAAGAGCTTTAGAGACATATTAATCAAGGGTCTTGCAAGTGTTGGAGAATTATTATTAAAGACCACAAGTCCCTCACTTCTCTCATTTTCACAAACATCAAACACCATCACCTCCTCTCCCTATCTTCCCCTCTCGGCCGTGAACCACCACCATTACTTTCACTACAATCTCTTCCATTCCAAAGTGATTCCAAGGTGCAAGAAGCTTGATTAAGGAGCTTGGAGCCATTGGAGTTTGAAGGACCATTCTCTAGAGCTTTTATCCACCTAGTTTATCATCTTCATCATCTTGAGTTCTTCCCTAGCCCTTGTGCTAGTAGTAAGCCCCTTGTAATTTTACTTCTTATTTTGATGGTTAAAAGATTATGTAAATGGTTAAATATGAAGATCATGAAGAAACAAGAAGATGAACTCTAACATAATGCTTAACAACATAAAATCTAAGTTGATTTAGTGTATGTGTATATCTTAATTGTTGATTTCGTGGGATTATGATGTTGATCATCATAAGAGACTTGCTAGATTGTGATTAAACACATGATCTAGCAAGTAAGAGGATGAATCTTGTGAAAAATCAAGATGATCATCCTTTATGAGAACATGAACTTGAAGAATGAAGTCGTTTTTGTGTAAGATGATGATGGATACATGTATTAAGTCTTGTGAATGGATGATTACAAAATGATTTTCTCAAGAAACTAAGGTTACTTGCAAGATTTACAAGATCATGATTATTAAAGAAACTATTCATATTTTTAGTGTTAAATCAGGACTAGAAGCATGTTGTTAACAAGAAAAATACAAGAAAAATCATTTTTAGAAAATCTTCAAGTAAGTTGTAAAGGACTAAATCTTTCAAGAAAGAGATTTACAAACAAATAACCACACTTTTAAGGGTAACTAAACCTACTAAATAACATAGTAAGTTACTAAAAGTTTTTACAAAACTTCAAGTTCATGATGTACTGTAAATTTCATGATTTTGGCTCATGGTAGGTCATGAATGATTTGTTGACGATTAATGATGATTTTAAAAGAAAATGATATGCTTGTTAAAGCATGGAAACCTCCATTTTAAGGGGAAACTATGGCAAAATTTTTCTAGAATTTAAACACTTAGAAAAATATTTTTGAACAAGTGTTCATAAGTAAACTTTAACCATGATTTTTAATATAAATTTGCCATAATTTTTGTTACAAAAGTTATAAATGTTGGAGGTTGATTTTTGATAAATAAAAGTAACTAAGTGTATATTTAGGAAAATGTATTTAGAAGTCACAATTTGTGTGCTACATGTATATTATGTGTATTAGTTATATTATTTTATGACTTGAAAATAATATAACTTACCAAAATACCAAGAATTATAATACAAAATATTACCAAAATTCCAAGGAAATGAATATATAATTTATACCCAAAAATTGGACAAACCGAACAAGGACTATGGACTAAATATATATATATATATATTCCGGAATTAAATTCATATATATATTTTGACAAATAAGTTAAATGGAATTTTGGAAACCAAAGAAACGAAAATTATGATTTTTACAAGTATTACAAAATATATCATATTTTTATCAAGACGAAAATATATTATTTTGAATAGAGAAAAATAAATATATTTTCTTGAACAATTAGAAAATATAATATTTTTGAAGAAAATATATATTTTCTTAAACAAATTTAGAATATATTATTTTTGGGAGAAAAATGGATTTATAAATATTTTCTAAGATAATCTCGAAAATATATTATTTTTGAGGTTTATATGAAAATATAATTATTTTGCCAAGAAAGGTTTATAGATAATCTCTATTAAATTTATCTTAAAATAAATATATTTTAAGAATTTAAATTGGTGAATCTTTATTTGATTAAAACTAATATTCTGAAAAAAATTAATACAAAATTTAGTATAAAATACTTAGTAAATACAAGAAGATACGTATTCTTGTACGTGGTAATACACACCAGAATACGCCACCAATACTTGGCAAAATACACTAGTCTAAAAATACAAGTATAAGCGTACCCATCCTTGGGGAAATATTCATGGAAGGGTTACAAGACAATATAAGTAAAATATATTATTTTAAATAATTGTTAAATATAATTTAAGTTAAAATATTATTATTTTAACCAATAATTATATAATTTGGAACAATATAATATACATCAAGACATAACTCAGAGTATGATTAAGTCATAACAACTAAAACTGAGAGTCGTTACACGACCTAGCCATCTAATAACCCATAGCACGTGTGTAGGTAGTTGCACGACTTCGGACAAGATCTTTGAGTTAAACCAGTTTGCAGGACGCAAGATTGTGAGTTCATGTCCCCCTTTTCTTTTAACTATTTTCAGTTTTATAACTTCGGGGGATGAAATACATGTTACAAATATTTCATTGATTACAAATGGTATGGTTTGCTAAGAAATAAAATGTTAGATCATGTGAATGGGTAGGCGCACACTTAAGACCATTATGGTATAAGGACCGAGGGACATGAGTGATAGATCTATTTGGGTGTTGCGAGACCCACCCCTGGGCCGGAAGTGGCCGAAGGTGGTGACTATGTCTTCCAGCCGGAAGCCCGGTACAAAATCTGCTAGGTTTGAGCCTTCCTACGCCGTTGCACACATATTAATGACCTTGCAAATCATTAATTGATCTGTTCATAGACGCTTTCATACCGGTTTACAAATGCACACTTACAAATGTTTACAAGGTTATTCATGCACACATTCAAACGCATGAACTCGCTCAACTTTTGTTGATGTTTTTCAAACTACATGTATTTCATGGAATTGATGGATCTGGCGAAGGTTGAAAGTTTTCAAGATGTGTCTACCGTAAATGATGTCATCCGCACTTTTGTAGGGTTTGACTTAGATGTTTTATCCTAGATAAGACAAATAAGTCAAAGCCTTGGTTTTATTTATGTCTTTTGTCAAAGTCCTTTATGAAACTTTAAACATTTGGTTGGTTTGTATTTGTCACACCCCGACCGCGTAAAACAACAATCACGGCGGAAACGTCGGGTAGTGTTGTAACAGAATCATTGTTTCAAAACACACGGAAATTTGAAGTTTCGTTTTATTAAACATTAAATATTTACATCGTCTGGAAATCTAAATAAACAATTTAAACATAGTTTATCATTGTTATTAAGTCACGAAGGCCTCGTCCAGTCCTATGTGAGCATGCATCCTAGCAATCAACATCATTCAACAACACCTGAAACATATGTGAAAACAAAGTCAGCAAAGAAATGCTGGCGAGTACATAGGTTTTTGAGAGTGTCGGATTCATGGCTAGTTTACCTGTTGCAATACTTAATTAAAAACCTTGTTTTGAAAAGTATAGTATTGCGACATAATTAACCAACTCAAATCAAGTTGGTTATAATTTATAAAATCTCGTAGCCATGATTTTTAACCCAAAACATTTATTTAATAAAATTCTCGTTAATAAAACTCGTATGGTTTATATCATTTCGAAAACCTCGTTTGTGTGACATCGTTTCAAATCGTTTACCCAAGTGAACTAAATAACGCCATAGTATATAATACGACGAAAACATATATATATATAGGAAGTACCAGCGGCGTATCCACCATGCTTTCATCACATTACACCCGTCCCGTTATCTAAACACCAACCAAAAACCAATCGTTTACCCAAATCGTTTAATTCGTTAAAAATCGCTTTAGTTGTTTAAATCATTCTCGTTTTAAATCGTGGAACTACTTTTGATTGTCTCGCTAATAACATCCAAACCTTCGTGACTCGACTATCTCGCCTATCGCTTCTCGCATTAATAAACCACAAAGGGTAAATTAACAATCACTAATTCAGTCGTTACCCACCTAACCCACACATAACCATGGGCGCAGTCTGATAACGGGATTTGTCAGATCCTATGGTACCATAACCTAATACTGGTCGGTTCGGCCAAAACTAATGGATATTATTCGTTATGAAAATACAACCAGCAAGTTTGTTTACTATATCGAAATCGTTATTAAATTCATATAAACCATTTTAATCGTTTTTTAAATCATTGTTATAATATCGAAAATCGTTTTGAAAACCATCGTTAAAACCTTGAAAACATTTAGCACATATGAATCACCCCAAAACAATTGAAAACAGTAAAATAGGGGAACTATGTACTCACCTGAGAATGCTTAGAGGTCTTGAACAACAACCAAGCAAAGCTAGAGGGAGCACGGAATCAATCGGCAACCTAAGTCGGAAGATCGGATAGGATGAGGTTTTGTAAACTAAATGAGTATTGGAACTCATATGACATGGTTTAACAAAGTCTACATCCTAAATCAAAACCTAACCTAAGTGCTTTCGACCCATTGTGACCCATTAAGGTAGCTTAAGCTACTTGAACGTGTCGTTCGCGCAAAAGCGCGTTCGAGACGTCTAACTAGTCCTATGACAAGTATTATATGCCTAAACATGATTAGATATGTTGCATAATCAATTAAGTGACAAAAGTTTGTGTTACATATGCTTAATTACCAATTATGCATGAAAATGGCATTTTGGTCATTTACCTAAGGCATATAAACTACCTATCATACAACTAATTAAACCTAAGTGACCATAAGGTATAACCTCAGAAGGTTATTCCCTATGCAACTATGGTCACTAAACATGTTTGGTCGGATCCTAATGATCGACCAAACGGGTCGTGTTCGAAAGTCTAAGCGGGTGTTTAGTCCGCTTGACTTACGACTCTACACAAGCACTAATCTAAAAAGTGACGAGTTAAACATGTTAAAACATGTTTAACGAATTTAGAAAATAGTTTTGGTATCAAAACAAATGGTTTTGATACCTATAAGTAGTTTGGTTACAAAATACGCAAGAATGCGCATTTTGGCCGAAACTACGATTCGTCACTACACCTAAATAACGTTGTAATCAGTAGGTATAGTCACTAGGGACTATAACCATCGTGATTACGCTCATGTTATGTAGTTCAAACGAACTTCGCATTGACCATAAACTGGTCAATGCAGAAAGTCAAACGCAGTTTGACTTTCAGACTCGAAAAGCGATAAAAGAACGAAGGAATACTTACAAAAGGTCCCCACAAGCTTTGATCCGATTTACTCTCAGGTATGAAGCATAAACTTCAACTTAGAGAGTCAAAATCAGATCAATGTGGGTTTTGCAAGTGAAAGGGGATAGCTATTTATAGGAAAACTAGAACCGTTAGGATCGTTAATCGTAAAACGAGCTTCGATCTCATCCGTACACATGTGCCCATGGTTTTGTGAAACCATGGGAGCCCATAGTTTCATTAAAACCATGTGAAAATGAGGGGAACAGCTGAAACAAGCTGGAATTTAGATTTTTCATTTTGGTCCATTCCTAAGATAACTATGGCAGAATGACAATTTTGGTCCCTGAACTTCAGAATCTTGCATTTCGTCTCATTTTTGACACGTTTAAGCCCCGTTAACCTCATTTCATGGCTCTAAAATGAAGTTAGAGTATAGGGAACTCAAAACATGCTCAAAAATATCTCGGATGTCAGTTCGTTTGGTCGTACGGTTGCGTTGTTCGGTTAATTACGACGGAAGTCGTAACGAACGCAAAAACGATCCAAATTACGCGACGAATGGAATTTTATCATGCCAATCACTAAAATAAAATATTTTAATGATTACATAAAGTTTTGGATGTCCGGATGTATTCAGAACGTAAGATATTCGCGAAAATGCAAACTTATGCACTTTTGACGCCTTTAGTCCCTGAATGACCAAAAAGTTTGTTTTAGCACACCGAACCCCTCAAAGCCTATTTCTAAGCTATTTAAAGGATATTTAGGGTATGTTTAACTTATGGTCATGTTCCAGAATGTTCGTTACAGTACAAATTGGCATACTTTCGCAGTTTGTCGAAATTAGTCCCTATAAGCGAATAAACTTGATTTCGCCACACCAAACCCTCCAAAACTTATTTCTAAGTTATGTAAAGGTTATTTAAGGTATGTTAAGACTATGTCACTATCCCGGAGTGTTTGTTTCATTAAACTGGTTATATTTACGCATCAGTGCGCGTATAACCTTCCAGAAAGCGATTTAGAGCCCGAAATCGAACAAGAGTTGATATGTGCAAATGATACACATATTTATACAAATCCCAAGTTTGAAACACAACATTTCATTGATTTGGTATTTGTTCGATGGCCGTGGAGGCACATATGTCACAGTCTCCCCTACTTTAGGAGATTTCGTCCCGAAATTTAATTAGAGGAAACTTGTGAGAGCTCGAAACATGAAGTCATAAAGATAAAACAACACTGGTTAGGGTTCTGAACTTCTAGTAACTTTAAATAACATTATGCTTGCAATGTAAGAGGGACACTTATATACAAGTATATGAAGCGCCATTGGTGCGTCCACCATACCTCCATTACATTGTTCACGTTTCGTTATTGTTGTCACTATTGGTTCTTACACATGATAAATCTTACTGTGGTTTCCGTGCACTGAATTTTTATAATTATGTACGCATCCATAATTACGTAATTCCTTACATAGTCCACACAGTGCATTTGATAATGTGTAGGGGAAAACCAAATGAATGAACCTGTGATGAGTGTGACTGGACCACCATAGGGTCCTTTCAGCTGTATCATCACATGCCATTCTTAACCAGATTCTGAATCAATCTTTAACTAGACCACTCAAAGGTCTCTTTTCGAATCATGGAATGGTACTATATAACCCAAGGGTCTTAACTACCATGTAGAAGCCCATTAAGGATTTAAGGTAGTACCTTTTTAATATCCTACTATGAATCCCTCATATGAAGATATGGAAGATTCTATGAGGATTTGGATAACGAAAATCGGATCACACCAAAAACATAAAGGAGAACACATAAACACATAATCGCATAATCGTTTAACTTGAGCTTTAATTTGTTATCTTTAGACACGGGTATTTAAAGCATACCAGGAATCCAATCCGTGTATTTCATTTGGCACTTTAAATATTTTCAAGAATCTAACTATGAAGATAGGAATATCTTAATAGGAATTCGGTTTGTCCTTATTGAGTTGTAATGTACATATTAAGGTGTACAAGGAATCCAATCAGGGCTCCGATTTGGGCGATAATCATCCACAAGGATTCTTGAAATAGAGCAACCCATCGCCCTTTCGTTTCGAGTTTAAGCTCGAGTTGAAGTGGTAGCTCATATTTCAATAAGCCTTCATTTACACAAGATCATTGTGCTTGAAGGACACGAGATTGAATATCAGATAGAGTTTCAACAGAATGAAGCTTGACTCGCTCCTTTCGACCAAGCGCATCGGCTACGACATTCGCCTTACCAGGAAGGTAGCGAATCTCGAAATCGTAATCGTTCAAGAGCTCAACCCATTGTCGCTGCCTCATGTTCAGCTCCTTCTGATTAAGAATGTGCTGGAGACTTTTGTGGTCTTGTGAAAACCACACACTTCGTTCCATAGAGGTAGTGTCTCCAGATTTTGAGAGCAAATACCACAACACCTAAGTCAAGATCATGAGTTGTGTAGTTCTTTTTGTGAACTTTTAACTATCTTGACGCATATGCTATGACTTTACCTCATTGCATAAGAACACAACTAAGGCCTAGATTCAACGCGTCATAAAAGACAACGAAATCATCATTTCCATTGGGCAAGGACAAAACAGGAGCATCACATAGCTTCCGTTTCAGTGTTTGGAACGCTTCTTATTGCTTATATCCCCACTCCAAAGGCTTATTCTTCTGAGTCAAAGCAGTGAGTGGCACCGCGATCTTCGAAAAGTTCGAAATAAAACGACGATAATAACCAACGAGACCAAGAAAAGAACGAATTTCTGTAGGTGTCGTTGGTGTATTCCAATCCTTAATTGCAGCAAACTTGGATGGATCCACATGAATACCCTGCTCGTTGACTACATGACCCAAAAACTGAACTTCTTTAAGACAAAATTCACACTTGGAGAATTTAGCGAAAAGTTTGTTCCTTCTTTAGGAGTTCCAATGTCAAACGAAGGTGTTGCTCGTGATCGGCTCAAGACTTCGAATAAATAAGGATATCATCAATGAACACATTAATGAACTTATCTAAATAAGGTTTACAGACCCTATTCATTAAGTCCATGAAGATAGCTGGGGCATTCGTCAAACCAAAAGGCATGACAGTGAACTCGTAATGCCCTTATCTTGTGCAGAAAGCAGTCTTGGGAATATCTTCTTCGAATACATGAAGCTGATGATACCCAGAACGCAAATCGATCTTGGAAAAACAGGTAGCACCTTGCAGTTGATCAGAGAGATCATTGATTCGAGGTAGGGGATATCGATTCTTGATGGTAAGCTTATTAAGCTTACGATAATTGATATACATTCAAAAAGATCCATCTTTCTTCTTCACAAAGAGGACAGGAGCTCCCATAGGGTGAATAATTTGATCGGATGAATCCTTTATCAGATAACTCTTGAAGCTGTTTCGATAATTCTTGCATCTCAGACGGTGCAAGACGATAAGGTGCTTTCGCAATTGGGTTGGCATTGGGTATAAGGTCAATATGAAACTCGACTTGACGAACTGGAGGCAAACCAGGCAGTTCATCAGGAAACACCTCTGGATAATCCCGAACAATCGGAACAGCGTGAATACTCCTGCTCTTGCCTTTCTCCTCGGTGACATGTGCCAGAAAAGCAACATATCCTTTTTGTAAATAACTTTGGGCCTTCGTACACGACATGAGCTTCAATCCACCAGAAGGTTTCTCGCCACGAACTTCCAGAACATCGCCAGGCGAAAGAGGAATGCGAACAATCTTATCGAAACCAATCACCTCAGCATGATGTTTGGTTAACCAATCCATCCCTATGATAATGTCGAAACTCCCAAGTTGTATCGGTGTGAGGTCAAAAGTAAAAGATGATTACTCCAATTGCCACTTCGTTTCTTAGAATGAAACGAGCACTTAGAATTTTCGAGGAAATCATGAGCGATCAAATGAATGAGAGAACTACAAATACGGTTCTTTGGTGTAGGTATCGTAGGGGTATGCCATACACACATGCAACTATATTTGTACATCAGAATTGCAAATAAAGATTTATTTATAAACAAAATCGATTGTTTCCGAGTTCAAAGGAAAACACTAGAAACATAAAAATAAGATTCGGATTATTCAAAGCAGCAGCTTCTTCTAATCGGCTAAATGCTCATTCGTGGGTCGGATTTGCATTGAAAATCTTTGGGTATCTGTCCCTGACATAACCCGTCTCGCCATAGGTGTAGCAAATACCAGGAGGAAAATGAGCCTGTGCTGGATCTGCTTGAAATTGAACAGGGTTCTAAAAAGCTTGGTTTAGCACAGTGACTGAACGACAGTCTCGTGCCAAATGACCAATGAGTCCACAGTTGAAACATTTCCGACATTTGACACTGGCATAGTGGTGGAGGTTACACTGATTGCACAGAGTTGCAGTTCCTAAGTACGGCTTCTTGGCTGGTGGTGCTGCCAACTGCTAGGTTTTGCTTGATTTGGTGTAACGGCTACGGGATCCTTTGGAGCTTTACGCTTCTTTGACTTTTTCGATGGCTCGACTTTTACTTCTTTCGATGCTTCTTGGGTGGCTTCATTATTGAGACGAGACATGGCGATACCTAAATCCACACTCTTCAGGATTACTTCGCCTATTCACTGGGCAAATTTTGGAAGTTTGCTCGGACATTTGAGTGTCGTTGCGATGAAGAGACATTCTAGAGGAAATGAAGGATATAGGAGAAAACAAGTGAAATGTTACCGGATAATTAAAACAGAACGACAACGCATAGAAATTGCGATCATTTGTTTGTTACCTAAGGCAAACAAATGAGACGGTGATTAATCAAAGTAAACGGGTCATATTAATGTATCACTGAAGACATGCTAGCCTATAAGTGAACACTCACCCCAAGAGTTCCCAGGTAAGAGTGACTGGTCCGATACTGCGGATTTGTACGAACACTCTAGCCTTAGACAGAAAACTCAGAGTACAGGCATTCACTCTTCCAGTTTGCACGTGTTCACATTATTTAGACCCAAACTTTGACGAGATTTTGAAAACTTAGAGGGTTCAAAACCTAGTAATCAATCATCCTAGAACAGATGATTGGCTTTCGAAGCGGATTTGAAATTTGTGTTCTTGTTGTGGTTGTCACCTAAGGATAAGTGACGGTATTGTTTTAAGATCTAAACACAAGGATCTTGTGTTAGGGTCCTAGGAAGGATATAGTCTAGGTCAAAGCATTACTAATAACCTAATTCCCTATAACCATGAGCTCTGATACCAACTTTTCTGTCACACCCCGACCGCGTAAAACAACAAATCGCAGAGGAAACGTCGGGGAGTGTTGTAACAGAATCATTGTTTCAAAACACATGGAAATTTGAAGTTTCGTTTTATTAAACATTAAATATTTACATCGTCTGGAAATCTAAATAAACAATTTAAACATAGTCTATCATTGTTATTAAGTCACTAAGGCCTCGTCCAGTCCTATGTGAGCATGCATCCTAGCAATCAACATCATTCAACAACACCTGAAACATATGTGAAAACAAAGTCAGCAAAGAAATGCTGGCGAGTACATAGGTTTTTGAGAGTGTCGGATTCATGGCTACTTTAGATGTTGCAATACTTAATTAAAAAGCTTGTTTTGAAAAGTATAGTATTGCGACATAATTAACCAACTCAAATCAAGTTGGTTATAATTTATAAAATCTCGTAGCCATGATTTTTAACCCAAAACATTTATTTAATAAATTTCTCGTTAATAAAACTCGTACGGTTTATATCATTTCGAAAACCTCGTGTGTGTGACATCGTTTCAAATAGTTTACCCAAGTGAACTAAATAACGCCACGGTATGTAATACGATGAAAACATATATATATAGGAAGTACCAGCGGCGTATCCACCATGCTTTCATCACATTACACCCGTCCCGTTATCTAAACACTAACCAAAAACCAATCGTTTACCCAAATCGTTTAATTCGTTAAAAATCGCTTTAGTCGTTTAAATCATTCTCGTTTTAAATCGTGAAACTACTTTTGATTGTCTCGCTAATAACATCCAAACCTTCATGACTCGACTATCTCGCCTATCGCTTCTCGCATTAATAAACCCCCAAAGGGTAAATGAACAATCACAGATTCAGTCGTTACCCACTTAACCCACACATAACCATGGGCATAGTCTGATAACGAGATTTGTCAGATCCTATGGTACCATAACCTAATACTGGTCGGTTCGGCCAAAACTAATGGATATTATTCGTTATGTAAATACAACCAACAAGTTTGTTTACTATATCGAAATCGTTATTAAATTAATATAAACCATTTTAATCGTTTTTGAAATCATTGTTATAATATCAAAAATCATTTTGAAAACCATCGTTAAAACCTTGAAAACATTTAGCACATATGAATCACCCCAAAACAATTGAAAACAGTAAAATAGGGGAACTATGTACTCACCTGAGAATGCTTAGAGGTCTTGAACAACAAGCAAGCAAAGCTAGAGGGAGCACGGAATCAATCGACAACCTAATAACTATATAAATAACCCGGACCTAAGTCGGAAGATCGGATAGGATGAGGTTTTGTAAACCAAATGTGTATTGGAACTCATATGACATGGTTTAACAAAGTCTACATCCTAAATCGAAACCTAACCTAAGTGCTTTCGACCGATTGTGACCCATTAAGGTAGCTTAAGCTACTTTAACATGTCGTTCATGCAAAAGCGTGTTCGAGACGTCTAATTAGTCCTATGACAAGTATTATATGCCTAAACATGATTAGATATGTTGCATAATCAATTAAGTGACAAAAGTTTGTGTTACATATGCTTAATTACCAATTATGCATGAAAAGGGCATTTTGGTCATTTACCTAAGGCATATAAACTACCTATCATACAACTAATTAAACCTAAGTGACCATAAGGTATAACCTCAGAAGGTTATTCCCTATGCAACTATGGTCACTAAACATGTTTGGTCGGATCCTAATGATCGACCAAACGGGTCGTGTTCGAAAGTCTAAACGGGTGTTTAGTCCGCTTGACTTACGACTCTATACAAGCACTAATCTAAAAAGTGACGAGTTAAACATGTTAAAACATGTTTAACGAATTTAGAAAATAGTTTTGGTGTCAAAACAAACGGTTTTGATATCTATTAGTAGTTTGGTTACAAAATACGCAAGAATGCGCATTTTGGCCGAAACTACGACTCGTCACTACACCTAGATAACGTGGTAATCAGTAGGTATAGTCACTAGGGACTATAACCATCGTGATTACGCTCACGTTATGAAGTTCAAACGAACTTCGCATTGACCATAAACTGGTCAATGCAGAAAGTCAAACGCAGTTTGACTTTCAGACTCGAAAAGCGATAAAAGAACGAAAGAATACTTACAAAAGGTCCCCGCAAGCTTTGATTCGATTTACTCTCCGGTATGAACTATAAACTTCAACTTAGAGAGCCAAAATCAAATCAATGTGGGTTTTGCAAGTGAAAGGGGATAGCTATTTATAGGAAAACTAGAACCGTTAGGATCGTTCATCGTAAAACGAGCTTCGGTCTCATCCGTACACATGTGCCCATGGTTTTGTGAAACCATGGGAGCCCATAGTTTCATTAAAACCATGTCCAAATGAAGAGAACAGCTGGAACAAGCTGGAATTTAGATTTTTCATTTTCATTTTGGTCCCTTCCTAAGATAACTATGGCAGAATGACAATTTTGGTTCCTGAACTTCAGAATCTTGCATTTCGGCTCATTTTTGACACATTTAAGCCCCGTTAACCTCATTTCAATGCTCTAAATGAAGTTAAAGTATAGGGAACTCAAAACATGCTCAAAAATATCTCGGATGTCAATTCGTTTGGTCGTACGGTTGCGTTGTTCGGTTAATTACGACGGAAGTCGTAACGAACGCAAAAACGATGGATCTTGGGCGCATGTGTCATAACTAGAAGTAGATTTCAAGTTTAGATGTCATCCACTTTTGTTGATTTGTAACCTTGTCGAAGGTTGTGTTTTGAAAACTTAAATAACAAGTGTTTGTAATACTCAAATTTTATGAATGGATGAACATCGTTTTAATCATGTAAGTTATTTGTTACGATTGAATGCAACGATATTAAACCAGTCACACATCATATGCTTCCGCAAAAGACAGGGTGTGACAACCAACCCACAAGAAGTTGCTGAAATTCGAAAACTGTTACAAGAATTGTTATTTGAAGACCACCGTTTTAAAGGAAAATCAAGAAATGAAAACATTACTGATCTTGAAAACAAACCGGAAGCGATTGGACTGGATGAAGATGGAAGTGTGGTGGTACTGTGAAGTCTTAGTAACATGCTTGATCATTCAGAAACTTTACAAATGGCAACTATTTTATATATAAGACACACCATTTCAAACAAGGTCTATTTTATGCCCATCGAAGAGAGTCGTTGGACCATTTTCGCGTCGACAACGTTGCTCAAGTTGTCTGTTATAAAACACATTTTAGCCAAACCATTGCTCGAGTCCTACCAACATGTGTTCCCACCAGAAATACCTCCTGAACCGCCCCCGATGCGAGAGGCAATATTTGGCGCTGATGCGATTGTCCCAAGTTTGAGGATAAACTTTCACGAAGAGAGAGAGAATGATAGAAATATCGATCCAATAAAACGCCACAATTTAAAATTATTATCCGTTATTACAATCGGGTCAGAGATAGTCAAATGGTTCGAGTTCGATAAACCGGTCGATAACAACTTAGGTTAATCGGGTCAGACCGGAGACCCATATTGGTTTCATGCACAACCCACGTCCACATCGTGTAGCAATAATCATTTTCTAATTTTCTTTAATGTATTGAGTAGTTAATTTAGTATGCTTCATCTAGTAGTTTTTTATGCATTTGTAGCAGTACATTCGGTTTCACTTTCCTTAAAGTTAGGAAATAGTTGGTGGTAGTTTTCTATTATTTCCTTTATGTATCTTAGCAACTCATTAATGAAGGCAATGAGTTTTAGAATGAGTTTTTTTCTTGTGTTAATTATCTCATGTGTGTGGGTTAATTAATTCGTCTATGCTAGCTCAACCGTGGCGCGTTGGGTGGTGAACTTAGACACGATATCTTAACCGGAGTGGTGTATCTGTATCTTCGGTTGGACATCGTAGCCCTGCCGTTTTGTTTGGTGGTGAATCTGTACCCAAACGAACCGTAGAACTATCTTTTATTTTACCCTTTGATTTGAACCGGTGATTCGGGGTCATACTCCTATCACCTTCGCTCTCCCGGATTTTGGAGACGACGCACCTATAACTGATGGCATTCCTGTTGAGGACATTTTTGACCTTCCCCCTCCTATTCATGACCACCTCATCATCGGTCACCCCGATGGTGAGCATATTATTGCACCTATTCTTGATCTAGTTCCCCTCATGGTCATTCCCCCTGAGGATTGGCCCTTCGATGACCTTTTTGACGATGACGTTGACTTGTTTTTGGATGGTCCCCCAGCCGATGCTCAGGGTGATGGAGAGGTCGACGATGTTGTAGTACTAGATGTACCCCATCCAGTAATACCTGTTATCGAGTTATCTTCTGACTCTAGCTTACACTCTGTTGCAGACTCCTTTGAGTCTGTGACTTCCTCGGCCGTGCAGGCGGCAGGACTGCAGCTTTATGTGTAAGACCCTAGTTCGAATTTGACAAAAAGTCGCAGCGGAAGTTCATGCCATAAAATTTCTTTCCTTCTATATATCTTGACTTACTTAAAATTTCATTTTAACACAACTCTTTCACAGGAAATCATCAATCGACTCATTTACAATTAAAAACGTAACATGGGTTTTCTATATTTCATACACCAACGTCCCCGTACAATCTGTCTTGTTACTCGATCCTCGATCTCTATTCCTTGATGATCCTCATGACTCGTACTACCTGCGCTCACCACATAAAATTCATAACATTAGTACGCATTATAAACATACAAGATTTATTCACGTTTACTTTTTGTTCCGTTAACTCTTTACATCCCAGCTTTCCATCTGATCATACAATCCGCGGTGAGACTTCTTTGCAATTCCTGCGTTACACTTCATTTACCAGGCACACTATTAATATCGTTAGTCCTCAATTTCATTGGATACATGTGTACCTACTTTCATACAAACTTATACATATTCATACGTTCACACATAACCAATTACATATGTACGTACTACCCACATATAAGCACATCCACATCATTACATACGTATCTACATACACACATACCTACATCATTACGTACACCCATGACATTATACATATATACATACATACTTCCCTACTTGCAACATACCTAACTCATACATGCCTACTAACATACATACCATCATATATCCGCGTATACTTGCTCACATACTTATAAACATACATACGTAGGTGCATACATGCTTACATACATTTCTCCATACGTGTATAGAGACATACAAACATACATACATACATACCTATCTACATGTAGGTGCATACATGCTTACATACATTTCTCCATACGTGTATAGAGACATATAAACATACATACATACCTATCTACATGTGTGCATACACTTATGCTCATAAAAACGTAAGTTAAATTAGTCATACGTAGCTTAAAACGCATTTAAACGAGTTTCCCAGGCCAAACGAGTCAACTAAACACTTTTCGGCGAAACATACCCCCGTCGCGTTGCGCGACGGCTACATGCCTCTGCCGTCGTGTCGCGCGACGGCCTCATATGATCAGAATGTTGCAGCTGGTTGCTGCATATTCCCAGCACATCCGGATTTTACGGAAACGAGCATATCTTTCTCGTTTTTGATCCGTTTTACCCGATTCTTTTTCCTACGCGTCCGTAATTTAATTCTCCATCACATGGGGTGAAAATACAATATTTGGACTACCGAAATTTATGACTTTTCAGCCTTCGGCATATTACCCTTTTACCAAATTTTGACCCGTTCATGCATTTATCAACATAACTTGTTTGTTTGACCATAACTTCTTATGAACCTAATAATATCAATGACGTCTATCATAAAAGATTAAATTCTCGGATGTCTTGCATCCTCTTAACCCATTTTCGCTCAAAAGCTTATTTTTGACCCGTTAAAGGTATTTGCGCATTTTAAGGTCCTTGGCGTACGACAATCATACTTCTCGCTTTCCTACTTTTCCAAAACATTCACTTAATCAAATAGCTTGTTTCTAATCAACTTTTAAGACCGTTTGCCCGATTTACCCATCAAGGGCGTTTTTGTTAACTTTATTCCATCCTTTACTACAAAGGACTTCCTTAAACATTTGACTAATCCCATGACTTAACTACAACTCTAAACGCACATACCTGGCTCGGATCAAAGCTATGACCCATTTTAATATTTCATGCACTAAATGGCTAGTTAATAGCAACATAATTCCTTTTGCTATTCATCATGTGAATGCATAATACTTGACAAAACAATTCAATAGTCAATATCGCCAAATGGTAATGTCTTCACCATTTGACCCGTTAAGTCTAAATGTCTATTTTATCCTTGTGGGATTTTAGTTATTCATTATTCCATCCGTGTAACTTATTCCTTCGTTGTCTCGTAACCAAAAATACCATAATACCCTTTTTACCCTTTTTGACCATCAAACTTAGTTTCTGTAGGATCGGTTTGTGACCCAAACGAGTCGTTCAGAAGAGATTTTATCAGTTTCTGATGCGGAAACTAAGAAACCGATTGCGAAACAGCTTGAATATCACTTTAAACGTCTTGTGTATTGAAATAACAATGATTACAAACACAAGGAATACCGGCAGCACCTCGGTATCAATCCCTAGTCTCTGGTCTGTCCTAACCGCTTGAAATGAACACATAACACATATATATAGTGGAGCTAGACCGCTTGAAATGACACGAACATATACAAGCGGTTACAAGTTCAAGCGGTCAAACAAACAAACATTTCAAGTGAACAACTAAACTCTCTTTTCAAGCGAACATGGCTAATTTGTCTTCAAGCGAACATGCATTCTGATTCATGTTTGCATGTTCTTTTCATGTGATGATGTAATATATGATGTAATCTTTATGATGTCATCATCAAGAAATGATGACATCATCCTTGATTAGATCTGCAACGAACCCAAGACTCGATATAAGACGAAGACGACAGATGAATGCACCAACAGACTCCCCCTCAGATGTTGACGAGTCTTAAGTGTCGAGTCTTCGCATCTTCAGTCTTTATCAGTCTTTTTTCTTTCTTAGCATATACCAGGATCTTCTCTTTGGCTCTAACCTCGTCAGACTCCCCCTCTCATCATGATGGGATCGCTGTCTGGAATTAGCCATCACCTTGAGATCAATCCCTGGCTTTATCTATGTTTAAGCTCATTTCCTGCACAAATTTTCTCACCACCACATAAGTTTTCACTTAAATCAATAAGAAAAAACTTACTAGTAATAGTTACGTCAAGTTCAAATTAATGATCTCGATTAACTAAACAAACTTTTCTTTCTCAAAACAAAATTTCTTCTGTTAAACTCACACTCCCAAACCTGTTCATCATGTTCAGCACTTGAAATTTTGAATATCAGCTTTCCAACATCAGTTGTCGAAAATCTTTTTGGATTTTTACAAAATTTATGCTAAAACACACTTAAAATCTTTTTGAATTTTTGATTGAAACATAAATGCAGAAAATGAAATATTTACAAACAATATTTTTGTGAGTTCGTGCAAGAGGATCATATCAGTTTATGAGATCAATCACCAACACCGTTAAGCTTGATTTCATTTTAAGCTCTAAACGATTCACATAGATTGACGATATTGTTGTCCACTTAAACTCAATCTAAAAACTTTCGAAATGCTTACTGATACGTTAAGGTATATTAAATTTGCACTAAGCTCTTATGGACCCCACGATCTCAGCATATCCCCTCATCATGTAATACACTATCTCAAGCAATGCCTTTAAACTTTAATCAACAGTGATTTGTGCGAAAAACAAAGCAGAATGTTTAAACATTAACAATCAGGTCGATACTTCCGTATACGCAGAGAAAGTCCAATGTTTAAACAAAATAAGAAAAATAAAACAAGTTGAAGTTGTTTAGGCTTTAACCACCAGGTCGATACTTCCGTATACGCAGAGGAGGTCCAAAGCTTAAACGAAACAACAAAAAAAAATTAAGCAGAACGTTTAGGCAACAACATCCAGGTCGATACTCACGTATACGCAGAGGATGTTCTATGCTTAAACAAAATAAAGAAATAAAACAAGTTTAAATCTTTGTAAAATGAAATGCACAATCACAGTGACTTTTCAGCAAAGTTGTGAAAGTTCATAAACTTAACCAGTTTTATGTCTTTCGACAATCAGCGATTACTGAGTAGGCACACAGTCAAGAAGGACAAAACTAAGTACTATGCTTTCCACCATGTTTCCCACTAGAACTAGGCTTTTTCATTTAAGTTTGTATCGTTATCGCAAATCTACTAGTCTAGCTGAGCCTATCGTCACATCCTTAGTGAGACCGTTTATCACATTTTAACTTTCCATTTCTTTAGCGTGTTGTGACAGTCCACTGATGTACTATCATTTCCTCTTTTATGCAACAAAAACTCAATTTTCATTTTATCATGTTTTTGGCTTTTTCAAATTTTCTAATGTTTTTGGATTTTCTGAAAAATATACTCCCCCTAAAATACAAATACATCTAAAGGAAATTGAAAACAAACTGTACAAGAACATGACAACTGATATCGAATTGCTTCAATTCGCCATCCACTTGGCATAAACAATCAGAACTCCCCCTCACAACAAACTATTTTCCCATTATGATCTCAAAACACTTAAGTTTGTTTTAATCAAAATGGTTTTTCCGGAAAATTAGTTTTGTTGATTTTACCATTTGTAAATTCGAGGAAAACTCATCTCATTGTTTACCAACACTTTTAAATGATAGTTAAATCAAGTTCAACTTAATGACCTTGATTAACCACTTGTAAGATCAAAAAATCAAACATTTTCAACCAATCATCATCTGTTGGTTGAATTCTCAAGGTGCCGATTCCTACTCCACACTTACCAACCTGGGAGTTCCGGCAATTCACACTTCTCAATTTAAAATTTTCAAAAACTTTTTCCAAGAATAATGCCGATTCATGCTCCGCGATTACCAACTTGGGAGCTCCGGCAAGTCAGGTTTTTCATTTAAACAGATTCACCCAAGCCTGACGGTCCTTGGGTGATTTTGAATTCTTGTTCAACAATGGTGGAAAATTTGCATCATCCATTGTTAGACCAGAATTCTCATTTTTTACCTCAACACATGGCTCTTCTGGCTTTACCACACCAGATTCATCGCCTGCACGTGGCTTGTCTGACTTTGATGAGTCAGATTCATCGCCAACAACTGGCTCCTTTGTTTCCGGAGAAACAAATTCATCACCAGATTTGTTAATCTCTTGATTAACTACCTTCTCTTTCTTTACTCTCTTTTCTGTCCTCAGATTTGTATCTGATGAATTCGTTTTGCTTGATTTGTCATTCTTTGGCGAGCAAGACGACTTATCAGAACTTTTATCTGTTTTACCAGTTGTATCCGAGGACAATATCTTCTCCAGATACTCTCTGGCCTTCTTCCTCTTCTTCCTCAGTCTGTGTTTTTGCCCCTGAGAAAGCTTCACTTTCTTTTCTTGAACTTTAGGTTCTTGAACCTTCTGTTCTTTGGGCTTGACATTGACTGGTTCTTCTCCTGCTTCTGAGATTTAGCCCTCGATCTTCTCATTGATCTCATTGAGAAATCTCTAGCAATATGGCCAATGATGTTGCAGTTAAAGCATCTTCTTGACTCAAACCTCCAACTCTGGCAGTTAACAGCAATGTGTCCTTGATAGCCGCATCTGTAACACACTCTGTTATCATACCAATCACCATTTTCAGTCCAAACATTTAGATCAAAGCACTGTTTGGCTTGGTGATAGTCATTTCTCCTCTTGTATGCTGGATTTGGCCTTTGAGCTCTTTGGTCCGACCTGCACCACTCATTACCAACTATTTTTGAGTTTTCATTTTTCAATTTTTGTGGATTTTTGTTGCGATTGGATGATTGAACTGATGAGCTTTTATTTTCTTTTTGAACATTTTTCAAAATTTTCTCTTTTTGTTTCTGTTCCACTTTCTTCTTCAAAGGTTTTTGCTTAGAGCATTCTCCCTTTTCAGTTGATTGTGGAACAGTTTCTTGAAACTTTTCTTTTAATTTTAAAAATAAATTCTTTTTCTTAATTTTTTCCTTTTCATCATCAGATTTTTCATCGCAATTTTCAACTATGACTTTATCATAGTCTGTGACATCGTCACTTATTGGAACAGAATTTAAAGGTTTTGGGCAAGGAATATTTGAAGTATTCACAAAAACCTTCAACTTTTGTTCCCATTCATTGATTTTCTTTTGAGCACATTCTGCCTCTTTTTCAAGTCGAATAATCTTTTCAAGATGAGAATTGATTGCAATTTGTTTTTCAAAATTGTTTTTACCAAACATATCTCTCTCATCTTCTAAAATTTTTATTTGACTTTGAAAAACTTTTTCAATCTTCGATTTTTCATTTTCAAAACTTTTAATTTTTTCTTCAAAAGTTTTGTTCTCTAATGTCAAACTGTTCAAGTCATTTAACTGTTTACATTTTCAGATTTAAGCTTTTCATAATTTCCCTGCAACATAAGAATCTGGTTAATATTTATATCAGCTTGCTTCTCATCCCTCAACTTTTTGACTTCCAATGTCAAACTTTCTGCATCTTTCAAGAGTTTGTCATTATCAGCCTTAAAGTTGTCACATTTAGAGCACACTGATTCTGAATTTGAAGATCCAAGCTTCACAGATTCTTCATTCTTTGTAACTTGCTCTATCTCTGTTTTGTATGTTCCTGTACAAAAAAAATTAACGAAATCAAGAGGATTCGCATTCTCATCAATATAACAACCCCTTTTCATATCGTATTTCATAACATCTATTGCACTAAGACATACACAGACTCTTTTGTTCAGTTCTACAACCACATCCAAACTTAATTTTTCCAAATTATTTTCTATCCTATTCAACAACCCTTTCTTTTGCTCTTCATTATCATTCATATGTGTTGTAAGTTTACTGATGAATTTACTTAAAGATAATTTTGAAAAACTAGAATTCTTTCTTAGATTTTCCAAAAAATTATCCCATTCAGCTGGTAATCCATTAGCAAACTTTGATACTATTTCAGCTTCTGATATCATTATCTTGTTTTCTTTCAAATGGTCAATCAAACGATCAAATCGCTTCTCCAGATCATCTAATTTTTCATCTTTCTTACACAGAAAACAATCGAACCGGTTAACCCAAACATTCTTGGACAAACCTTGATAATGACTACTGAAATACCCTCGATACCAATCATTTATCCTTTCAAGATCATGGTTTTCTTTTTCATCAAATACCACTTCCATTTTTCCAAAACAATCTCTTCAACCAATCTGATTGGGCCGATCAATTAGTGGGCTGACACTTCTCGACGAAATCAAAATCACATGCAACCTTGGATCCCATGCAGCCGACAAATGTTATAAACCATCAATCTCTTTTATCAACTAATGGCTGACAATCTCTATTACCCAACTAAATTTGATTGGGCCTCACTTTATCGAAACAACTTACAATGTATTGAGAATATCAGATCATATGCAATCTTAGAATCAATAAACCTTTATATTAAAGTGGCCGACATCTACTCAATTCCCATTGGACCGATGAATCTGATTTTCACATGAAATAGACAACTTTTAAATTTGTCGACAAGGTTTCACATGCAAACTGACAATCTTGATTAATGTTACACTCAACACGATGTACTTTTCAAGCGGTCAATGATTTCAAGCTATCAATGATTTTTCAAGCGAGCGCTTCAAGCGGTCAGACGTATTTTCAAGCGAGCTGCCAGTTTCAAGCGGACAAGGTTGATTTTTTCAAGCGACCAGTCAATTTCAAGCGAACACACGATACTTAGTTCGCTTGAACAGTTGATGACATCAGCAAACACGAACCAATTTCAAGCGAGCAAACGACTTTTTACCAGTTTTAATTCGATTTTAATGCTGAAACTTTCCAGGATTCATTAATACATGATTATGCACAAGATATGTGAATTTGAGCCGTTTTTAACCGTGAAAAAATTTTAATTTTGAAAAGAATGGTGTAGAAATCAGAAAAAGTGACAAAAACAGGCTGTTTTTGCACAATCTCTTCCTCCTGAGCTCTGACACCACTTGTAGGATCGGTTTGTGACCCAAACGAGTCGTTCAGAAGAGATTTTATCAGTTTCAGATGCGGAAACTAAGAAACCGATTGCGAAACAGCTTGAAGATCACTTTAAACGTCTTGTGTATTGAAATAACAATGATTACAAACACAAGGAATACCGGCAGCACCTCGGTATCAATCCCTAGTCTCTGGTCTGTCCTAACCGCTTGAAATGAACACATAACACATATATATAGTGGAGCTTGACCGCTTGAAATGACACGAACATGTACAAGCGGTTACAAGTTCAAGCGGTCAAACAAACAAACATTTCAAGCGAACAACTAAACTCTCTTTTCAAGCGAACATGGCTAATTTGTCTTCAAGTGACTTTGTCTTCAAGCGAAAATGCATTCTGATTCATGTTTGCATGTTCTTTTCATGTGCTGATGTAATATATGATGTAATCTTTATGATGTCATCATCAAGAAATGATGACATCATCCTTGATTAGATCTGCAACGAACCCGAGACTCGATATAAGACGAAGACGACAGATGAATGCACCAACAGTTTCTTAACATAATCACATGTTTCGACCCATACCAAAACTTGTCGGAACATCATAATTCACATATTTAGTTACCATGTTCGTAATCTATACATTGAATAGATATTCTACATAAAGGGGTGTAAGCTTTACTTACATAGCATCCAAATATGCTTCTCGTGCGCATAAGTCCCATTTGACCCGCTTCTTTCCCAAGCTTCCATGCCGCTTACCAAGCATCAAACTATCACATAGCATTCTCAAGATAGTTAGCTTATACATCATTCATCACGACCATTTCATCAGACGGATCTTATATTAGAATCATCATTCGACCTTATAACATGTTAATCTATAAATTCTTATCCGATTTTTCTTTAAACATTCACATACATAATCGATTCCAAACATCATTAATATAAGCATATTATCATTTTCATCATATCATCAAAACCCACTTCAGAACTACCTTGTTAATCACTTACAAGTGATCAAATCTTAAATTTCCTCATAATTTCATCATACATTTGGTGTGTGTACTACCTCCTAAGCGTAGTGTACAACTAGTTCATGCATATTCTTCTAATCTCATACATAATTCATCAAATTCTCCTTCTAATCACCTTGAATCATTTACACATAAACATCAAACATATTATCATCACATTTCTTTCAATTCCTCTAGCAAGAATCCATCATACACATCATAATACATCAATTTTAAGCAAGAAGTTGGACATGGATGTTTTACCCATGTCATCATCTTCACCCTAACCAACGGGTTTCACCCTTAAACAACAAATTAACCTAAAGCATACATAATCCATGTTCTATATGATGATTCTAACACATTCTCATACTCAATTTCATTCGAATTCGCGATTTACAACATAACCCACTTCGTGCATAATCACCAATCCTAGATTTAAGACATACCTTACGATCCCCTCGGGAAGGTGATCACTAATTCACGTTCGTTGGTGAATTTGAGCTTCGATTCACCCTTCAATTGATGAATATTGTTGAGTTAGGGTTTGGCTCCCTTGGGGAGCTCTGGAACGATCCAGAACACACACACACGAAGTGTGTGTAGTGTGTGTTGATATTTTCTTTTAAGTTGATAATTCAACTTTCATTTATCCCATTTAGTCCCTCGTGTATACCACTAAAACATAATTGGCACAACCTTCGTCCCTTATTTGTTTCTACCATACTTTTAACTAGGATAAATAACCTAGTTATTTATTTCTTGATGTACCATAATAGAACATTTAACGAATATAAACATTCAGGTTTTGGGGTGTTACAAGTCTACCCCCCTTAAATAAGGTTTCGTCCCCGAAACCTTTCTCATTCCATCTTGCACACACACATCTATGTTTGACTTCATAGTCACATCATAATTATAAGTAATCATCCTATCTCAATTCATATTTATTCATACAATTGACTTTTTTTATAATAAGTCCATACTTTTCATATCATACCTTCACATAACATTTTCATTTCCGTTGACCCGTTTATAATAGGTCAATATACATACTTCTCCAAACTTGTGATAATACGTTCATTCGTAGGATTCGTTTATAACGGATCTAATACTTTCATCTTGTCTTTTAAGATTACATTCCATACACACATTTTATAACATTTAACTCTTGTTTTGTTATCACAACAAAACTACTACTTCATAGTTACACCTACATGCTTAACTCCATAGTTAGCATCATTCTACATTTCTATAGTCATTTGTACCATACATATCCTTACGTTACCTTCAACTTACCTCATTCATTCTACATTACCATACCTCTCATTTCATGCCTTACTTATTTTGCATAAGCATACGTGTCGTGCAATTCATTTCATGAGAGTTTAACCAATACTCGAACTTTTCACTCAAAACCTTTGAGATTCGCTTCTTGATGACATATTTTCTTCTTATGTAAACTAAAAAAAAATCAAACTTTCCATACTATACCATACCCATTCCATCATTCATTTCGTAGGTCGTACCCAATTAACCAATTCATACTTATCTAACATAAGTTAAACTTTTTACTGACCTCATCTCATATCATCAATCGATGATCCGTAACCCAGATCGATCCGCATTCTTCACGAGTACTAGCCATACCAGGCTAGATTTCATTCATCCGCGTAATGCGCTTCCGCCCGTGTACATCCTTCCACCAATTCGGTTGGTTTCATCACATCAAGAGTTCCTAGCATTATCATCTACAATTTTAGCGGTTAGCACATTTCATTCAAGCATTCATTATACTAGGTGATTACTCACCTATAATTCCTTTTTCAACTTCCTACGTACAAACTATAACACATTCCACATTTCATTCCTTACATGCAATTCTTTTATTCTGGCTGCTTATTTCATCAACCTTTACAGTTTGACCTTTCAAGGTCAGACTGTCATTTCTTACTTACCATAGATGCATTGAGGTACTCTTTGTACATCTTTCCATTCATGCTTACTTGCAAAGACATTCATTACATCATTTCGGTATTCTTAACAAACTTACCCTTCTTGTTCATACCTAAATCATTGTTCGGGTCGTAGCCCGTCATTCATTCTGACTCCTAAGAGTCGATTACTAGCACATTTAACACATAACTTGTTCAAAATCTCTTTCTTTCGTTTTAAAATTTAGCTTTGCGTGCCAATTACGATCATTCTTTTGTTCATTTACTTTGCACCTACTCATATGACTCGTTTGACTCAACCATTGTCAAACTATCGTCACATTCTAATGTGGACTAATTCCATCCTTTTTATATCTTAAATGTGTCCCGCGGATTCAAACGTAACATCCATACCTTTCATTATTTCTATGTTTTAAATCCGCCTAGCGGCTTCATGCATATCATTCATATTTTCCATTACTTCTATGTTTTGAATCCATCTCGCGGATTCAAACATTTCATTTACATCTTCCATTCACATCTTTCATTCATTACATGTGTTGAATCCGTCTCACAGATTCAAACATATCATTTTCTGCATTTCATTCCTTGAATCCGTCTCACAGATTCAAACATTCCATTTATATCTTGTTGATCCGTACTTACTTACGGATTCAGCATTCTTCATTCTTATCATTCATACTTTTCATTCTTACATAATACTCTCGATTCCCTGAGAGTCTCACTACCCATTTCACCCGCACGTCCACCTGTTACCCAATTCTAACAGACATACCTGTAACAATTATCACGGTCTCACGAACGTCATATGTTTCTTGTGTACCGGCCAGGTACACAATCCACATACTAGTTTCGTGTCTTCGTGTAATCGCCACCTTATGTTCGAAGAATCAAGTTTCGGCACGCGTATTATTTTCAAAACTTCATTGCCATATCACCATTATATTTCATTTAAAATTTTCTTTCACTCACTTAATTATACCACTTCATACGCCCACACGTTAAATTTACGTACCTGGGGTCCATTTGTCTTATCACTTGCCTTGATGCCGGTTCTTGACCGCATTCACGGATCATCCTTTCCAATCGGTTATGCTTACCTTACGCATAATATAACCGTTAGTTTCTTCATATGAATGCATACATACACGTTTTCATTCCATTTGTACCTTTAGATCTTGATCGAGTCATGGATTGTACGGGTTCCTTATCACAAGAGCACACAGGTTTGAGTTCAAGCAGTTATCTTCTCGTACTTGATTCACTCAAACCAAGGCTCTGATACCAACTTGTAAGACCCTAGTTCGTATTTGACAAAAATTCGCAGCGGAAGTTCATGCCATAAAATTTCTTTCCTTCTATATATCTTGACTTACTTAAAATTTCATTTTAACACAAGTCTTTCACAGGAAATCATCAATCGACTCATTTACAATTAAAAATGTAACATGGTTTTTCTATATTTCATACACCAACGTCCCCGTACAATCTGTCTTGTGACTCGATCCTCGATCTCTATTCCTTGATGATCCTCATGACTCGTACTACCTGCGCTCACCACATAAAATTCATAACATTAGTACGCATTATAAACATACAAGATTTATTCACGTTTACTTTTTGTTCCGTTAACTCTATACATCCCAGCTTTCCATCTGATCATACAATCAGCGGTGAGACTTCTTTGCTATTCCTGCGTTACACTTCATTTACCAGGCACACTATTAATATCGTTAGTCCTCAATTTCATTGGATACATGTGTACCTACTTTCATACATACTTATACATATTCATACGTTCACACATAACCAATTACATATGTACGTACATACCTACATATAAGCACATCCACATCATTACATACGTATCTACATACACACATACCTACATCATTACGTACACTCATGACATTATACATATATACATACATACATACATCCCTACTTGCAACATACCTAACTCATACATGCCTACTCACATACATACCATCATATATCCGCGTATACTTGCTCACATACTTATAAACATACATACGTAGGTGCATACATGCTTACATACATTTCTACATATGTGTATAGAGACATACAAACATACATACATACATACCTATCTACATGTGTGCATACACTTATGCTCATAAAAACGTAAGTTAAATTAGTCATACGTAGCTTAAAACACATTTAAACGAGTTTCCCAGGCCAAACGAGTCAACTAAACACTTTTCGGCGAAACATACCCCCGTCGCGTCGCGCGACGGCTACGTGCCTCTGCCGTCGCGTCGCGCGACGGCCTCATATGATCAGAATGTTGCAGCTGGTTGCTGCATATTCCCAGCACATCCGGATTTCACATAAACGAGCATATCGTTCTCGTTTTTGATCCGTTTTACCCGATTCTTTTTCCTACGCGTCCGTAATTTAATGTATAAATAAGAATCGGGTAAAATGGACTGTTATTCCCTACCTACTATGGTCACCTAATGTATACATATCACTTATTTATACATATCATCTGATCTTATCGTTTTTCAAATGTTATTCCCTACCTACTATGGTCACCTAATGTATTTGGTCGGATCCTAATGATCGACCAAATGGGTCGGGTTCGAAGGTATAAGCGATTTATTAGATCGCTTACCCTACGACCCTAGACAACGTGGTAATCAGTAGGCATAGTCCCAAGGGACTATAACCATCGTGATTACAATCACGTTGCGAAGTTCAAACGAACTTCGCATTGACCATAAACTGTTCAACGCAGAAAGTCAAACAAAGTTTGACTTTCAGACTCGAAAAGCAATAAAAGAACGAAAGAATACTTACGAAGGGTCCCCGAATGCTAATTTCGATCCAAGTAGCTCAGGTATGAAACAATGGTTCCAACTTTGAGCTTCTCAAATAAAAATTCTTGTGGGTTTTGCAATGGCATGGGGGGGTATTTATAGGATTCGTAGAGCTGTTAAGATCGTTCCTCAGAAACCGTGCTTTGATCTTGGCCATACACCTCAAGATAGTGGTTTTACAAAACCATTTGAGCCCACTGTATTGCCCAAAACCATGTGCACAAGTGAAAATGGACCAAATGCAATGTTTCTGTCCAGATGAGGCGCTCGCGTAGCGCCACTGCCTAGGCATGAGGTGCTCGCGCTACGCCACTGCCTACCAGTTTCAGCAAAGTTTCAAAAATGGCGGAAATGGTCCCTGCAGCCCGTTTAAGCTATTTTCGATGCGTTTGAACCCCGTTAACCTCATTTCAAGGCTCTAAAATGAAGTTAAAGTATAGGGAACTCAAAACATGCTCAAAAATATCTCGGATCTCAGTTCGTTTGGCCGTATGATCGCGACATTCGCTTAATTACGACGGAATGCGCATAAGCGCGAAAAACGATCCAAATTGCGCAACGAATGGATTTTTCTTATGCCAAACACTAAAATAAAATATTTTAGTGCTTACATAAATTTTTGGATGTCCGGAGGTATTCAGAACGTAAGTTATGCGCGAAAGTGCAAACTTGTGCACTTTTTGACGCTTTTTGTCCCTGAATGACCCAAAAGTTTATTTTAGCATACCGAACCCCTCAAAGCCTATTTCTAAGCTATGTGAAGGATATTTATGGTATGTTTAACTTATGGTCATGTTCTGGAATGTTCGTTACAGTTCAAATTGGCATACTTTCGCGGTTTGTCAAGTTTTGTCCCTGTAAGCGATTTAACTTGTTTTTGCCATACCAAAGCCTTCAAAACTTATTTCTAAGTTATGTAAAGGTTATTTAAGGTATGTTAAGCCTATGTCACTATTCCGGAGTGTTTTTTCCATTAAACTGGTTATATTTACGCATCAGTGCACGTATAACCTTCTAGAAAGCAATTTAGAGCTTGAAATCGAACAAGAATTGATATGTGCAAAAGATACACATATTTATACAGATCCCAAGTATGAAATACAATATTTCATTGGTTTGGTATTTGTTTGATGGTCGCAGTGACACAGGTGTCACAGTCTCCCCTACTTAAGGAAATTTCGTCCCGAAATTTATTCGTAGAAGTCTGTCTGTGACTTTGTGTTAAATAGACATCAAAGATATGTAAAGCATAATTTTGTTATTTTCCTCAACGGATATTTTTCAGAAGCAAAAATGAACGAACGGAGTCATTTTCTTCAACGGGTTCTTCGGAAATGGAAAATAAAGGATTTTTAACTAAACGGATATACATTTCCCTCAACGGATATTCTTCAGAAGTGAAAACGAATGGATGATTCATTCTTCCTCAACGGGTCCTTCGTCAGAAACGGGAATGAAGGAATAATCCATGGATATTCATTTCTCTCAATGGATATTCTTCAGAACGAAAATGAACAAACAGGGTCATTTTCCTCAACGGTTATTCTTCAGAATTTGAAATGAAGGAATAATCAACGGATACTCATTTCGTCAACGGATAATCTTCAGAAACGAAAATGAACTAACGGAGTCATTTTCAACGGTTGCTTCCTCAGGTACGGAAATGAAAGATTTAACAACGGATATTCATTTCCTCAACGGATAATCTTCAGAAACGAAAATGAACTAACGGAGTCATTTTCAACGGTTGCTTCCTCAGAGGTGGAAATGAAGGATAAACGGATATTCATTTCCTCAACGGATATTCCTCAGAAGTGAAAAATGAATAGCTAGTTCATTTTTCCTCAACGGATGCTTCATCAGAATTGGAAATGAATTGGGTTAACTTAGATACATGATAGAACTTGCTGTGATTTCTGTGCACTAAATTCCATAATTATGTATGCATCCATAATTACGTAATTCCTTGCACAGTCCGCACAGTTCGTTTTGTAATGTTGTGGGGAAGGATATCAAACTTGTGATGAGGGTGACTAGACTACCATAGGGTCCTTTTAATTAGATCGACAGAGGATCTTCTTAATTAGGCCACCAAGGAGTCCTTTCATCTATATCATCACATAATATTCCTAACCAGATTTTTGGATCGATCAGTTTAACTAGACCACTAAAGGGGTCTAATTATGAAGTAGTACTTTATAATCCAGGGGACTTAACTACAGCGTAGAAGTCCATTAAGGATTTTAGGTAGTACCTTTGGGTATCCTACTATGAATCTCTTGTACAAGGATATGTAAGATTCTACGAGGATTTGGATAACATAATTTGGATCACATGACACATAAAAGGGAACACATAATCACATAATCACATAATTGTTTAATTGTTATTATCTTGTTATTGATTGCTATTAACTTGGCACCTCGTACTTCGTTTCTCTTGGAAGAAACGGGTACTTAGGATTTTCGTGGACAACGCAAGAGATCATACAATGGAAGAAATTTGGGGGTAGTCTGTTCTTCAAGGAATATGGTTCCTTGATTGTTGGTATTGTAGAGGATATGTTTATACATGCAACCACATAAACATATTAAAATGTAAGTGAAAGATTTATTCATAACAACAATAACAACAACTATTTCATAGATCGTGATAACAAAAGAAAATAATACACAAGGCTCGATTATTTTCTAAACAGCGTTATCTTCTGTCGGTCAGATACTCATCCCTGCGCTGGATTTGCATTAGCAAGCTTTGGGCAATTCCTACGAAAATGGCCCATCTTGCCACAGTTGTAGCAAGACCCCGGTGGAAAACGAGCTTGAGCAGGATTGTTGTTAACTTGATTTGGTGCAGCTGCTGTTGGGCAAACCCTCGCTGTATGACCTATAAGTCCGCAAACTTGGCATGTGCGGCACTTCACACCAGCATGATGATGTAGGCCACATTGGTTGCACAAGGGTGCAGTTCCGTTGTAGGGTTTCCTGGCAGGGGGTTGAGCTGGTTGGTTGGGGACGGCTTGATCATTGTGAGTAACCATGGCGAAGTTCTGAGAAGCCTTTCGCTTCTTTGACCACTTAGGGAATCCAGTTTGTTCATCCATGGTCTTTGATTCCTCGATTGGGTTCGATTCCTCTACCGGTTTTTGTCACCTTTTCGGAAAAGTTTACCTTTCCTGATCTTTGATTCAGTCAAGGTTGCAGATAGCTCAATGGCCTGTCTAACTGTAGTAGGGTTGCTACCAGTCACAATGTCTTGTATTGAGTCAGGGAGGCCATCAATGTACTTTTCGATTGCCTTATCCAAAGGCGTGACCATGTTTGGGCATAACAGACTTAACTCCTCATAACGGTCCGTGTAGGCTCGATGCTCACCACTGTCTTGCTCAAGATTGTCGAATTCCCTTTCCAAGGCCCTGATCTCGTGACGAGGACAGAATTCCTTCATCATAAAGGCCCTAAGTTCAGCCCATGTCTGTGCTAGAGCAACTTCTGCACCACGATCTCTCATAACCCCGTTCCACCACGTAAGGGCCCTCTTCTGGAACACACTCGAAGAAAACTCGACCTTGCGATTGTCAGGACACTGCACGTGGCGGAAAGTATTCTCAATGCTCTCGAACCATTGAAGAAGCCCAGTCGCTCCCTCGGAACCACTAAACTTGAGTGGTTTAGCCGAGTTAAAACTCTTGAAATTGCATGGACCATTGTTGTTGTTGTTGGCTTGGTTCCATTGAGCAAAGAGGTTTGGGAATTGAGCAGCCATTTGCTGCGCAATGATTTCTGCCAGTTCGGCAGTCGCTATCTGGTTTTCGCGTCGAGGAGGCATTCTAAAAGAGGAAACATGAAAGGAAACAAGTGAGAGTCTTAGACGAAAAGAATGAGATGAAACAAATCTGATGAAAGCAAGGATAGTGTTCATTTGTTTGTTACTACAAAGCAACAAACGACCCCGGTGATTAATCAAAGTAATTAGGTCAAAAATAATGTATCGCGAAGACATGCTCGCCTATAAGTGGACACTCACCCCAAGAGTTCCCAGGTAAGAGTGACTGGTCCGATTATGTGGATTTGTACGAACACTCTAGCCTTAGATAGAAAACTCAGGGTACAGGCACCCACCCTTCCAGTTTGCACGTGTTCACATTATTTAGATCAACTTTGACGAGATTTTAAAAACTCAAAGGGGTTCAAAACCATACAAAAGAGGGTTCAAAACCTTACAAAAGAGGGTTCAAAACCTAGTAATCAATCATCCTAGAACAGATGATTAGTTTTCAAAGCGGTTTTGAAATTTATGTTCTCGTTGTGGTAACTGCCTAAAGATAGGCAACGGTATTGTTTTATGACTAAACGCAAGTAAACTCGCGTTAGGGTCCTAAGAAGGTTATAGACTAGGTCAAAGCATTACTAATAACCTAATTCCCTATAACCATTGGCTCTGATACCAACTTTTCTGTCACACCCGACCACGTAGAACATACAAAACGTGGCGGAAACGTCAGGGAGTGTTGTAACAGAATTAATTGTTTCAAATCCATGGCAATTGAAGTTTCGTTTTATTAATCAAACATGAAAGTTTACACCGTTTTAAACAAGAAACAAAGAGTACATAACAAAATTAACTAGTTCTTGTCTCGTTTTAAGTCACTAAGGCACAGGTCCGCCTAAGTATGTCTTGATAAGTCCTATGCATCATCTCCTGAAAACACATGTGAAAATAGGTACGTCAGCATAAAAATGCCTGTGAGATACATAGGTTTTGTGAAAACAGAATCCATGACTTATGTTTGAGAAAATGTTTAGTCATGAACCTTGTAATTTGCTTTGTCTTGTAAATCATTTGAAAAACGATAAGATCAGATGATATGTATAAATAAG
>JARYGA010013677.1:0-23980 GCA_030545235.1 Helianthus tuberosus
GATGGATCCTGTCTTTCCACACGATTTCGACCCTGATCATGAGATTGAGTTTGTCCCTGATGAGCAGCCTTTTGAGGCACCTGTTGATCCTGATTTCGATCCTGAGCAGGAGATTGATTTTATTCCTGCTGAGCAGCCCATTGATGCACCTGTCATTCCTGACGAGCAGCTCCTTGATATACCCGCTGATCATGAGCTTGCTCCTGCTGACCCCGAGCCTTTGATTGCACCAGAGCCCATGCCTGCTCTTGATCCCCTACCGGAGCATGATCACGTTGACATACCAGTTGTTGCACCACCACTACTTGACCCGATCCCTGTACTTGATGATCGTGCCCCTTTTGCAGCCTAAGTTGACCCCATATATGCTTTCACCCACAATGGGTGGATCGAGGACGATGATGACTTTCCACCTTTTGTTAGACCCGTTACTCCCCCTCCTGCACCTATACATGCACCCATGGACTTTGTCCCGTTTCACCCACACGTATCTGATGTTCACCGCGCAGATTTACCAGTCACATTTCTTCAGGATATCCCTCCTCCCCGTCCAGGGGAAGGTTCATCGAGTCAGCAGCCCGGTCACATACCACCTGTGTCAGCAGCCTTTCCGTTCATGCCACCATTTGCACCTGCTACACATACCGCACCTTTTGTTTCTACACCATTGGGCGAGCCACAGACTTGGTTTCCGCCCAACATGATGCCCATTTCTGATCCATACCGTCCCTTCCACATTGGATACACGAGGGATGACTTGCTTTTGTCACTACAGCTCCAGCAGGATATGTTGAGTCGTCGAGTCACGGAGCTAGAGAGGATTCCACGTCCTCCACCTGGTACTGGTCCATCCTAGTTTGCTGCTCCACTATTTCCTTACCTGGATTTCGATATCCGTTTTCTTACCATGGAGCAGCAGATTAGCTGTTTGTTGCATCTCATTCATACTCTAGAGGAGGAACTAGTGCGTATGCGCCGTTTACTTTTCATTCCTCCAACTCCTCCTCCTCCACCATCAGCTTAGAGGTTTTTGGTCTTATGCAGATAGACTACTTTTGATGAGAGTGCAGCTATTGAGCCAGATTGCACAGCTTTTGAAGACCACACTTTGACTTTTGACTTTTGATTATTGTAGTTGTTAGACGGTTTGGACAGGGGAGATGTGACCCTATAGTCCCATTTTGATGTATGATACAATTGTGAAACATGTAAAACTGTACTTGTGGTCTTGATATATGAAAGCTCAATCGCAACATTCTCATTATATACGTTGTTGGATTACTTGTTTGTGTTATGGCATGGGATGTTATGTGTTTACTTGTGTTGATGGATGTTATTACATACGCGTACTATGTCACACCCCCAAAATCCACACGCGGAGTATCACCGCTTGGAGGCGTAACTGACCAGGATCAAGCCATCAATCATATCAAACATAGTATTTAAGTGTAAAAGTATGAAAATGTAATTCATCTTGACATGACTGATGTTCATAACCAAACATTGTTTAAGTAGCGGAAGCATAATAATGAAAACCCAAAGTAAGTTATAAGTTCAAATATCGTCTACGATCCGTATCCCACAACGACCTGCTCCTCCCTGTGCAAGCTCCATATGTACCTAAGGTCCTGCAAGGCATGTAAGAGAGAGTCAACAACTAGTTGAGCGAGTTCACAGAAAGTACATGCGTAATAGTAAGTTCGTATGTAACATGTGGCTCTACTGGGCCGATAGTACGTTCTATTGGTGGGGGCTTCCCATGTTATATATCCCCTAGACTATTCGTAATCATAAGTATCCTTCCCAATCCGAGGATAGTAGTAAGTTTAGGTTTACGCAGGTTTTATGTAAGTGCCCTTCCCAACCGAGGACAGTACTTAGCGAGTACGTAGGTTTAGCGCTGGCGTCCTTCCCAATCCGAGGACGGTAGTACGTAGGTTTAGCACTGGCGTCCTTCCCAATCCGAGGACGGTAGTACGTAGGTTTTACGTAGGTTTAGTGCTGGTGTCCTTCCCAATCCGAGGACAGTACGTAGGCTTTGCGTAGAATTTGGCACAGGCATCCTTCCCAATCCGAGGACCGTGGTAAGTAGTCTAGTGGTAATGTAAGTACAGGTAATCCTTCAATCCCATTCCCAACCCAACTGGGGAATCCCATGCCTTGGTAAGAGTGTGAACTCACCTTGGTTTGCTCGGTATGCTAAGTATGTGCTCAAGGTAAATCAATCACGTCCTAAAGTATGCACGTATACATAATCAGTTTGTGTTTCAGTTGTTCATGTATAAGCATGTAACACGAAATCACAATCATACAAGTCATGATAATCATATAACAGCAGTTAAATATTCCAGTTAACACTTAACAGAATTATCTCATGTTACAGCACAGCTCGGCGAAACACATATATGGCGAAACACATAAGTTGGCGAAACAAGTGGGTTGGCGAAACACACATAGTGGCGAAACACATTATTGACGAAACACCTTCAGTTTCGTCGTGGCCTTGTTCGGCGAAACAGGATTCTGATTCGTCGACGACTCTTGGCGAAACACATTCTGTTTCGCCGAGATTCCTGTTTCGTCGAATGTCTGATTCGTAGACGCAGTTACAGCAGTTACGAAATACACAGAAACCCTAATCATGTTAGCAGCCGACATCAATAACATCGATCATGCAGAATCATTCATTCACAGGATTCATTATCACATAATTCTAACACAAGCATCATGGTGTTTTAACGTCTAGCATGAACCCTAGCTTACGTATACAACATATCGATTACAACATCACATCATCAAACCCTATCAAGATGCTAACTTGCAGTCAGAATCAGATCATAATAACAACATCCAGAACCGAGTATTGAATCATATTAAGTTTCGCATAAAACCGTTTATATCCGACTACAATATTCATATTGAAATCCATATCATCATCATCATAACAAGAACCCTAATATTTAACAGGTATCGATTTCAATATCCAACATCAAAGCAGAATCACATGACACATAGACACATACATGGATGAAAGATCAATCAAGACACATAGATTTACTAACCGAGATGATGGTTTGATCGCACAAGGGTTTCCGGTGGGTTCTAATTTGCCGTCACACAGTAGAGTGTCCTCTAGGGTTTCAGATTGCTCAAAAGTGTGAAACAAGAGGTTGATTCACGTAAAAATATGCGAGTTTACGTACTGGGCCCAAGCTGGGCTTCGTGAATTACTGGGCCGGCGAAACAGACTTCTGTTTCGTCGGAGTGTTCATGGCGAAACAGCCTGTTTCGTCGGAATGGGTTATGGCGAAACAGCCTTGTGTTTCGTCGGGTTCTTAACAGTTTAAGTTTTACAAACAGTACACATGTTATACAATCACACATAACCATGCAAACACACTAGGTTTTATCATAACACAACCATATAGTCAAAGTCAACGTGCATTAAATGCGAATAAAGAACGTCGGAAATTCGAGTTGTCACATTATCCCCAACTTGAAAGAAATTTCGTCCCGAAATTTAGCATGCAGTTACTGAGGAAGCTAGTAGTGTGACGTTGTTTACCTGTATTGTATCGCGGCTCCCCTGAGCATGTTTGCGAAGGTTACTGGTTTTCTTGGGGTGTCACATTATCCCCCCGTTGATTTGGAATTTCGTCCCGAAATTCTGCATCGGTAGCTTCAGCCTCAGTAGTAGTTGCTTGGTTTCCGAATAACTGGGGATATTTGAGTTCCATTTGATCTTCGCGCTCCCAGGTGAACTCTGGGCCGCGGCGGGAGTTCCAACGAACTCGTACAAGAGGGATTCTCGTGTTCTTGAGGACCTTAACATCCCGGTCCGTGATTTCAACAGGTTCCTCGACGAAGTGCAACCGTTCGTCGATAGTGAGTTCCTTCAAGGGAACTATGTGGGTCTCATCTGACGTACACTTCTTCAGATTCGACACGTGAAAGACGTTGTGAACTGCACTGAGTTCAGGTGGTAAGTTCAGTCTGTAGGCCACTTTGCCTATTTTCTCAATAACTTCGAAAGGTCCAACATATCGTGGATTTAGTTTGCCGCGTTTGCCAAAACGAACCACACCCTTCCAGGGTGAAACTTTAAGTAGCGCTCGATCCCCAACTTGGAATTCGAGTAGTTTTCTGTCTAAATCAGCGTATGCTTTCTGACGGTCGCGTGCTGCCGCCATGCGTTGTCGTATTTGAGCAATCTTTTCAGTAGTATCAACTACCATTTCTGGACCTGTGATTTGACTATCTCCCACCTCTGCCCAACAGAGAGGTGACCGGCATTTACGCCCGTACAATGCCTCGAATGGAGCAGCTTTAATGCTGGTGTGGTAGCTGTTATTGTATGAAAATTCCACAAGTGGCAGATGTTTTTCCCAACCATTGCCAAAGTCAATCACGCACGCCCGAAGCATGTCTTCTAGAGTTTGAATAGTGCGCTCAGACTGCCCATCGGTCTGAGGATGATACGCCGTGCTCATGTCTAAACGAGAGCCAAACGATTTATGCATTGCTTGCCACAGTTCTGAAGTGAAACGTGCGTCACGATCAGAGATAATAGAGGTGGGCACTCCGTGCCTCGAGACCACTTCTTTAAGATATATGTCTGCTAGTGTGGAGAACTTATCCGTTTCCTTGATTGCCAGGAAGTGAGCAGACTTAGTGAGTCGATCCACGATCACCCAAATAGTATCGTTTCCGCGCTGAGATCTAGGTAAGCCAATAACAAAATCCATGGAAATCTGTTCCCATTTCCATTGTGGTATCTCAGGTTGTTGAAGTGGACCTGAAGGTTTCTGGTATTCTGCCTTGACTCTCGCACAAGTCAAGCATTTGCTAACGTATGTGGCTATGTGGGCCTTCATGCTAGGCCACCAATATGTAGTCTTAATATCGTGGTACATTTTATCCGAACCAGGGTGTACCGAGTAGCGAGACTTATGAGCTTCATCCATCACTAGCTCACGTAAGTTGCCATAAAGTGGAACCCAAATGCGTCCTGTAACGTAGTAAGCACCATCTTCCTTCTGTTCCAAACGTTGTCTTGAGCCACGTAGGGCTTCAGCCTTGACATTTTCTGGTTTCAATGCTTCTACCTGAGCATCTCGTATCTGGGAAGGAAGACTAGACTGTATAGTGAGTTGTAAGGCTCGTACGTGCTTAGGCGCGGTGTCCTTTCGACTGAGGGCGTCAGCCACAACATTGGCTTTGCCTGGGTGGTACCTGATTGAGCATTCGTAGTCATTTAACAGTTCAACCCATCGTCGTTGTCGCATATTCAGTTCCTTCTGTTTGAATATGTGTTCGAGGCTTCTGTGGTCAGTTTAGATGGCACATTTGGTACCGTACAAGTAGTGTCGCCATATCTTAAGTGCAAAAACAACCGCTCCCAGCTCTAAATCATGCGTAGTGTAGTTTCGTTCGTGAACCTTAAGTTGGCGCGAAGCATAAGCAATAACTTTATCCCTCTGCATCAATACACATCCAAGACCTTGGATAGATGCGTCGCAGTAGACTACGAAATCGTCCGTGCCTTCAGGCAGTGAGAGGATAGGTGCGCTACATAGTCTATCCTTTAAGTGCTGAAACGCTGTTTCCTGTGCGTTACCCCAACGATAAACAACACCCTTCTGCGTCAACAGTGTAAGCGGCTGAGCAATCTTTGAGAAGTCTTTGATGAAACGTCTGTAATAACCCGCCAAACCCAAGAATTGGCGTATTTCTGTTGGTGTGCGAGGTGCAGGCCAGTTCTTGATCGAATCCACCTTGGATGGATCTACATGAATCCCATCCTTGTTTACCACGTGGCCTAAGAAGTGGACTTCACGAAGCCATAAGTCACATTTGGAAAACTTAGCGTATAGCTGTTCCGTTCGTAGAAGTTCCAGTATGAGTCGTAGGTGCTGCTCGTGTTCCTCCTGACTCTTCGAATAAATCAGTATGTCGTCGATGAAAACAATGACGAACTTGTCGAGATAGGGTTTGCACACCCTGTTCATAAGATCCATAAATACGGCAGGCGCGTTCGTTAGCCCGAATGGCATGACCATAAACTCGTAGTGGCCGTAGCGTGTTCTGAACGCTGTTTTGGAGACGTCCTCATCCCGGACTCTCAGCTGGTGGTATCCTGACCTTAAGTCTATCTTAGAATAGTAGCTCGACCCTTGCAGCTGGTCGAATAAATCATCTATGCGTGGAAGAGGATAACGATTCTTGATCGTCACCTTGTTGAGTTCACGGTAGTCTATACACATCCTGAACGTACCGTCTTTCTTCTTTACGAATAACACTGGGGCTCCCCAAGGCGAAGAGCTAGGACGTATAAAACCCTTTTCCAAGAGTTCTTGTAGCTGCTTTGACAGTTCTTCCAATTCAGTGGGAGCCAGACGATAAGGCGCTCGAGCTATGGGTGCTGCTCCTGGAGCGAGCTCGATCTGAAATTCAACCTGACGATGAGGCGGTAACCCGGGTAACTCTTCTGGAAATACTTGAGGAAAATCGCGTACTACTGGAATATCCTCAATCTTCTTCTCTTTCTTCGAGGTATCTGTAACGAGTGCTAATATAGCAGTGTGCCCCTTGCGTAAACACTTCTGAGCCTTCAAAAAGAAATGATGCCGCTCACGACTCCACTCTTGTCGCCTTGAACTTCGAGAGGTTCCTTGCCCGAACGAGGAATACGAATAACCTTCTCTTCGCAAAGAGTCTCTGCTCGATGTTGAGGTAGCCAATCCCAACCAATATCGATGTCGAAACCATCACAACGTTGGGGTCATTCCTAGTATCACCCTGACCAACCACGAACACTCGACCCCTGGCACCATTGCTGTCGTTATTACCCCCGTTGTTGTCTTCGCTAGTTCCCGTTTCCTTGGTTGTGGTTCTGATTCTGGTTCTGGTTCAACCGTGGGCAGTGTCTTTTGAAGTGACCTTCAGCACCATCTGATAACATCCCTTGTTACCATGCTGTTGTCGCCGATTCTATAGATCTTGTGGCTGTTGTTGTTGGTTCTGGTTTGCAGGACGTGAGTTTCTACCATCTTTGGTTCCATGACCAAGCTTGTTGCATTATTGACAATGATTGCGTTTGCCCTGCCCGCTGTGGTGCAGGTTACATCATTTGCGCTTAGGGTGGTTTCCCTTGTATTCACCCTGCCCTTGACTACTAAAAGGTTGCTGTCCAGGACTTTGGTTGTCATTGATCTTTCGCTGCTGTGCCTGGGACGGATTCGTAGTCGAACCCTTGCTAGAGGTTCCATCCCACTTTCATTGGTTGTCACTGAGGGTAGCAGAAGTAGTTGAAGTAGTAGCGCTGATACGTTGAGGCAGCTTGTTCTGTTCCACTGCCTGGTCTATGAGATGATGAGCAAGATGAGTAACATCTTGAATAGTAACAAGTTTAGCCGTCTTCACGTGGTTTTGAATTCCTGGTACTAAGCCTTTGAGGTACAGCTCAAAGCTCTTTATGGGAGGATCCACCATAGTTGGACACAAAATTGTCAGTTTGTTGGATCGTATCGTGCACGCTTCTATATCTGAACTCGTCACCTTCATGTTATAGGACTCCACTTCCAGCTTGTGGATGGCATCATAACTACTGTATTCACGTTTGATCGGTTCCTTAAAATCATTCCATGGGGTGGCATTAGCAGCCGCCAGCTCCAACATCGTAACTTGCGCGTTCCACCAAGTTTGCGCAGTGCCTTCGAGAATATCAGTGGCATATTTCACCTTACGAGCCTCAGGTCATTCGCACATTTGGAGGCCGATTCGAGTTCCTCGAACTAATGGAGGAGTCCAACAGCTCCTTCAGTGTCGCTGAAAGTAGTAGGACGACAGTCCATAAAAGTCGTGTATGTGCACACAGGTGGCTGAGCGTGTTGACTTGTCGTGTGCGTAAGAGTAATCAAAATTAAGCACAAGTGTTGAGTTACAAGAGTAGGATCTAAAAATCCTGGAGTAAGTGGTGATGGCAGGTTACACCTCCTGTCTGGGCAGCTGCGAGTGCTGCAGTAACTTGTTCAGTGATCGAAGCCGCCAACTGGGCTTGAGTTAGGTTAACGCATCCACTCATGATCTTGACATCAAGGAGGACATGTGTAAGAGAGGTTCGCGAATAGTGCGAAGAGAGTGAGCACACAAGTATTCTCAAGCAATAACGTATAGTAGGTTCTGTAATCTGAGCATACCACGAGCAAAGTTCTATGTAATTCTAGCAAGTAGGTAAAGTAACATGAATAGTAGTACCTATGATGTTGAGCCTTGCACGTGGAGCGAAGCGTCGTTGTGGATCGTTGAGAGCACTGTTCTGGTTATAGTCTGGTTTTAACAAAATCGTTTCCCCTTATTAAAACCGAGTTCTCTATAACCAATGGCTCTGATACCAATCTGTCACACCCCCAAAATCCACACGCGGAGTATCACCGCTTGGAGGCGTGACTGACCAGGATCAAGCCATCAATCATATCAAACATAGTATTTAAGTGTAAAAGTAGGAAAATGTAATTCATCTTGACATGACTGATGTTCATAACCAAACATTGTTTAAGTAGCGGAAGCATAATAATGAAAACCCAAAGTAAGTTATAAGTTCAAATATCGTCTACGATCCGTATCCCACAACGACCTGCTCCTCCCTGTGCAAGCTCCATATGTACCTAAGGTCCTGCAAGGCATGTAAGAGAGAGTCAACAACTAGTTGAGCGAGTTCACAGAAAGTACATGCGTAATAGTAAGTTCGTATGTAACATGTGGCTCTACTGGGCCGATAGTACGTTCTATTGGTGGGGGCTTCCCATGTTATATATCCCCTAGACTATTCGTAATCATAAGTATCCTTCCCAATCCGAGGATAGTAGTAAGTTTAGGTTTACGCAGGTTTTATGTAAGTGCCCTTCCCAACCGAGGACAGTACGTAGCGAGTACGTAGGTTTAGCGCTGGCGTCCTTCCCAATCCGAGGACGGTAGTACGTAGGTTTAGCACTGGCGTCCTTCCCAATCCGAGGACGGTAGTACGTAGGTTTTACGTAGGTTTAGTGCTGGTGTCCTTCCCAATCCGAGGACAGTACGTAGGCTTTGCGTAGAATTTGGCACAGGCATCCTTCCCAATCCGAGGACCGTGGTAAGTAGTCTAGTGGTAATGTAAGTACAGGTAATCCTTCAATCCCATTCCCAACCCAACTGGGGAATCCCATGCCTTGGTAAGAGTGTGAACTCACCTTGGTTTGCTCGGTATGCTAAGTATGTGCTCAAGGTAAATCAATCACGTCCTAAAGTATGCACGTATACATAATCAGTTTGTGTTTCAGTTGTTCATGTATAAGCATGTAACACGAAATCACAATCATACAAGTCATGATAATCATATAACAGCAGTTAAATATTCCAGTTAACACTTAACAGAATTATCTCATGTTACAGCACAGCTCGGCGAAACACATATATGGCGAAACACATAAGTTGGCGAAACAAGTGGGTTGGCGAAACACACATAGTGGCGAAACACATTATTGACGAAACACCTTCAGTTTCGTCGTGGCCTTGTTCGGCGAAACAGGATTCTGATTCGTCGACGACTCTTGGCGAAACACATTCTGTTTCGCCGAGATTCCTGTTTCGTCGAATGTCTGATTCGTAGACGCAGTTACAGCAGTTACGAAATACACAGAAACCCTAATCATGTTAGCAGCCGACATCAATAACATCGATCATGCAGAATCATTCATTCACAGGATTCATTATCACATAATTCTAACACAAGCATCATGGTGTTTTAACGTCTAGCATGAACCCTAGCTTACGTATACAACATATCGATTACAACATCACATCATCAAACCCTATCAAGATGCTAACTTGCAGTCAGAATCAGATCATAATAACAACATCCAGAACCGAGTATTGAATCATATTAAGTTTCGCATAAAACCGTTTATATCCGACTACAATATTCATATTGAAATCCATATCATCATCATCATAACAAGAACCCTAATATTTAACAGGTATCGATTTCAATATCCAACATCAAAGCAGAATCACATGACACATAGACACATACATGGATGAAAGATCAATCAAGACACATAGATTTACTAACCGAGATGATGGTTTGATCGCACAAGGGTTTCCGGTGGGTTCTAATTTGCCGTCACACAGTAGAGTGTCCTCTAGGGTTTCAGATTGCTCAAAAGTGTGAAACAAGAGGTTGATTCACGTAAAAATATGCGAGTTTACGTACTGGGCCCAAGCTGGGCTTCGTGAATTACTGGGCCGGCGAAACAGACTTCTGTTTCGTCGGAGTGTTCATGGCGAAACAGCCTGTTTCGTCGGAATGGGTTATGGCGAAACAGCCTTGTGTTTCGTCGGGTTCTTAACAGTTTAAGTTTTACAAACAGTACACATGTTATACAATCACACATAACCATGCAAACACACTAGGTTTTATCATAACACAACCATATAGTCAAAGTCAACGTGCATTAAATGCGAATAAAGAACGTCGGAAATTCGAGTTGTCACATTACATACTTATATGCATACGACCTGACCTATACAATCTTCTTATAGAAGATGCCTCCACGAAGAGAGACACGATTGCCCACTACTGAGGCCGAATTACAAGAAATGATCTCCCGAGCAATAGCAGAGCACAAGGCCTCACGCGCCGAAACTAGCGGGGGTACCTCGAGGAACAACCCACCACATGGTAATGTTTAAGTCGCTTGAGACACATTACGTTACAATTGAATATTCCATGTGTGTTCGCTAATGCTCTCTGTGAATGACGTTACATGTACAGGCTGTACCTTTAAACAGTTTTTAGACTGTAAACCGCTGAATTTTGACGGCACCGGGGGTGCTGTGACTTTTGTTCGATGGACAGAGAAGACCGATTCGGTGTTAAGAATGAGCACATGCGCACCAGATCAGCAAGTCACCTACATCTCCGGTTTGTTCATAGATGGAGCGCTTTCATGGTGGAATCTCCAAGTCCAAACTCTGGGAGAGGCGGCAGCATACGCTTTGACTTGGAAAGATTTAAAGGAGCTCATGCGTAAAAAGTATTGCTCCAGGGCCGAAATTCAAAAATTGGAAACAGAGTTTTGGAACCTCAAGATGGATGGCCCCAAGATCGCGGAGTATGTGCAGAGATTTCACGATCTCTCTCACGTGGTACCATATATGGTTACTCCGGAATTCAAGCACGTTGAGCGTTTCATTTGGGGGTTGGCACCTCAGATTATGAGTATAGTAACAACGTCAAAGCCGCCGACAATTACCGAAGCCATTGATCTCAGTGTGGCACTTACTGAAGAAGCAGTCAGATTAAACAAGTTTTCAATCTCTGATCAAAAGAAGAAGGAGACTCACGTGGAGTCATCAGATGAGAACAAGAGGAAGTTCTCAAACTTCAAAAGGGGCACCAGCAGTGTCAACAAGAAGAGAGAGTCGTACTTACCGGCTGAAGCCAAGCCTGGGATTGAAAACAAAGGAAAGGGTTACATGGGCGCTCTGCCCAAATGTGAGGTATGCCAGTACCATCATTCTGGCCAGTGCAGATTCAGGAAGTGTGAGTCTTGTGGGAAGGTTGGCCACTCAAAGGAAACATGTTGGGTTGATACTGGGCGTGGTAACAATGGTCAGAGAGGTTATGGCAACAACAACCGTGGTGGGAATGGATACGGAAACCGCCCTCAAGGAGGGAATGGCGGTAACGAAAATCGTAGAAATTTTGTGAATCAAGCTGGGAGTGGAAACCGCAACCAAAACAACGCTCAAGGTGGAAATGGGAATGGTAATGGTCGAGGACCAGGTTATTTCAATTGTGGAGACGTAGGGCATTTCAAGAGAGAGTGCCCAAGGCTGAATCAAGCACATGGAAGAGTCTTTAACATCGGTGCGAGGGAAGCTCGCCAAGATCCAAATGTAGTTACTGGTATGTTCCCTATCAATCAACGCTTTGCATCTGTACTATTTGATACTGGCACCGATTATAGTTTTGTATCGCTAGAATTTAAGAAAATACTTGGGTTGGTAGCCAGTAAGTTAGACATTCCATATTCGATAGAACTAGCTAATGGGAAGCTAGTAGAAGCAAATGTAGTTATTAGGGGTTGCGTAATAGAGATTGGGGAGCACGATTTCACACTGGACCTGCTACCAGTCGAGTTGGGAAGCTTCGACGTGGTAGTGGGGATGGATTGGTTGTCAAGCAACCGAGCAGAGATTGTATGTCACGAGAAGATCATTCGCATTCCGATGTCGAATGGAGAAACAATTGTGGTACATGGAGAGAAGCGCGATACACCTCTAAGGACATTAACTGTTTGAAAGCTCGAAAGTGTTTGCAGAAGGGATGTGTTGCCTTCTTGGTGCACATTGTGGACAAAGAAGCCGCTGAGCCGAAGTTTGAAGATATACCAGTTGTTAAGGAATATCCTGAAGTCTTCCCCGAAGACTTGCCAGGATTGCCGCCACAGCGACAAGTCGAGTTCCACATTGACTTAGTTCCAGGCGTTGCGCCTGTGGCTAAAGAACCTTATCGACTTGTGCCCTCCGAGATGCAAGAGCTGTCAACGCAACTTCAGGAGCTATTGGATAAGGGATTTATCAGACCAAGCTTCTCGTCTTGGGGAGCTCCAGTTTTGTTTGTCAAGAAGAAGGACGGTAGTTTCCGTATGTGCATCGACTACCGTGTAACACCCCGGCCGGAGGCGGAAAAGCCAAAGGTGTCACGAAACTTGATAGAATGCATTTGAGCACATGGAGATTTAATTAAGTTGAAATATGATTAAGATTCAATTATGTAGATTGCATTCAAATCTGAAAGAAATACAAGTTCAAAAGCAAATTACAAAATAAAAAATTGTTTAACAAGCATAATTGATTCGGATTAAATTTAAGGCAATAAGTCTTGATCCATCCTATGTGAGACATTCTTGCAATTTATGGCATCACACATTGTCACCTGAAACATATGTTAGGAGTAAAAGGATCAACAAAGGTTGAGTGAATTCATAGGTTTTGTTCTGCAAAAATTGTCAATGTGATATAGATATAGTTTCAACAAAAGTGGTTGTCGATATGTCTTTATAGCAAAAGAGTAATACATGTAGTTACTTAGTGGTACATTCAAACTTATGACAATACTCGGAAATATCATCCATCCTTCCTTGTATGTATGTATGTATGTGGCTCCAACAAAACAACAAAATTGCAAAGTTGGAAGTTTGGATGGGGTGTCAATCCTATAGCGCTATAATACAACCGATGGGCTTATGCAAGTTGATGAACGTAAACTTCTTAAAGCAAACAACAAAGTATTAAGAAAATGCAAAAACAATCGGGGAAAACCACAAAATAGCAAATAGTTTGTATCACATTGTAACATATGTATCATCCCAAAAATAATGTAAAAAGGGACTATGAACTCACCTTGATCTCGGGTAAATCCAAACAAGTATGTAAAGTGTGAGAGTTCTTGGAATTAAGATTCCACGTCACTCTAATTGATTGAACATGCAACAATATGGAATATGTATCAACAATAATGTTTAATTGGATAATTGGAAATCCTAAATCTATAGGATTTGGTAGTGTTTTGTAATTATGTGGTTTGGATAACCTAACAAGAGAACTCGGAAAATGAATAAGGAATTATATATGAACAATATTTCTTTGACATAAATAATTAAATTATATACGTACATAATTGAGTTACTACAAACATTTTAAAATAATGAATCAATTATATTCGATTTGTATAATATGTTTAACATAAATAATTATACCAAAATATTTCATAAGTGATATAATTAATTTATAACTTATAATTGAATTTAGAAGTACAAAAATATATAATTATTTGGTAAATGATATTTATATAGTTTAAAGAATAAATATGATAATTATATGATTAATTATCAAAATAATTAATTTAAATCAGAATAATTAAAAATAACATTTTTAATTATTGAACTTTAATATTACTGATTTAAGATAATTATTACAGTTTTGAAATCATTTTAAATAAATAGAATGAATTAAAATGATTATAATAACAATAAATAAGTTTACATAAGTTTAATTATCTAAATAATTAAATGTAATAAAATTTCAGATTCTAAATTTATATAAACTCAGAATAATGTATCTTTTGTCATAAAAATAGTTTTGGATAAAATTTATATAGTTATATAATTTAATTATATAAAATGAAACTAAACTTTTAAAGTGTAAACACTGTTTTTAATTTCAGAAATATCAAAATTATATGAAATATTACCAACAATAATATTTTTATAAAGTCCAACATATAAAATAATTACTATAAAAATTTCGATAATTAATTCTTTAATTTCGATTTATTATAATTTTTGAAAGGTTAAAATTGTTTTTAATATATAAAAATTATTTTAATAAATATTTTGACTTATATTATATTTTTAATATAAGTATCAGTGGATAAAGTATATCTAATAATATTTTCGGACTTAAACTGGTTAGTCTCTAATTAATATGAATTAATTAAAAATATGTTAAATAGAGGGAATAAATAAAAAAATAATAGAAAATGAACACTGTTCATCTTCTTCCCCAATTCGGTCAACAAAAGTCAACAGGTTCGATTACTCGATCAAATCTACGGTATATTCAAATTAAACTTGCAGAAACATTAGATAAATGTAGATATACCGATTGGACGAGTAAAACAGCTCCGGTAAAGGTCGGAAGTGCGTGTCGAGTGATTCCGGCAACTAGTTTCCGGCGACAACTTGCAGACGTGAACAGAGAATGTTTTCGAAGTTTTTTTGCAATGTAAAAGATGTAGAATGATCGTGGGGATTGAAGGGACTTTAATAATACCTCAATTCAACACAAAATCGACAGAAATCAGTGGGTTTGTTCCACTTTAAATTTTTTTATAAAAAGTTCGAATTATAACCGAATGGGCAATAAAGTGTGTCGAATTAATGCGAAAATGAGTTGGTAATGATGTTGGGAACATGTGGGGATTGATTTCGGATCACTCAAACAAGTCCAAGTGGAACAGATCGAATTTTCGGTGGATTTGTTTGAAAACCCGTAACTTACAGATCTGAGTTATATAAATCAGTTCGGTTTTAAGTCAATATATATATTAAACAACTTAATACAATTCACAACGAAGCTGGTAGTCCAGCCGGTTATGCGCGTGTTTGGTTTGTGTTTGGGCGCGGGTTCGAGTCCTGGGTTGAGGCCGGTTCTTATAAGGTTTTTCTTAAAACCTTTTTATTTAAAAGAATTAGAATTTACACTTAGGTCCCTGTGGTTTCAGAATTACATAATTAGTCCCTGTAACAGTCTGTTAATTAGACTAACTAGGTTAGTTTTCAAACTAGAAAACCTTATATAGAATGTAACCTGGTTAATGTTCTTAGTTAAAATTTGTTTAGAAAATGACCACAACAGTCCCTGGAGTTCAAGTTTAAGTAAATGACCAATTGGACCCTATACTTTTATTTCAAAAATAAATATTTATTTCATTTAAAATATAAGTTTCAAAAATGACAATTAGGACCCTAAACTTTTGAGTTTTCAATATTTACATTTTTAACCCGAACTTACAAGATTTCAAAAATGACGGTTTTAGTCCTCGGACTTTAAATCAACGTTTTCAAACAAGTTTCAAGGAATGAAAATTAGGTCCCTCAAATTGTAGTTTCACAAAATGTCATAATAGGCCCTTATAGTTTATGTATCATTGTTTAATAGTATAAAACTCAACAAATTTGTAATTGTTTCATGTGTTTGTGTTTGTATAAGCATGTATAAGCACAAAGCAAGTATGTTCAAATAAGTTTCATTCAAAACACGGTATTTGTTACCATGCCAGTCGGAATAAATGCGAGTGTGGAAACCAGGGTGGTTACATACCGGGATCTTAACAAGTTGACTATCAAGAATAGATATCCTTTGCCAAGGATTGATGACATGTTCGATCAACTACAAGGTTCGAGTTGTTATTCCAAAATCGATCTTCGATCGGGTTATCACCAGTTGGGTATACAAGAAGAAAGCATACCAAAGACGGCCTTTAGGACTCGTTATGGACATTACGAGTTCCTGGTTATGCCATTTGGGTTGACGAACGCGCCAGCAGTATTCATGGATTTGATGAATAGAGTGTGTAAGCCGTATCTCGATAAGTTTGTGATCGTGTTTATTGATGACATTTTGATCTACTCGAAGACGATGGAAGAACATGAGCAACATCTAAGGGCTATCTTAGAGCTGCTTAAGAAAGAAAAGTTGTACGCAAAGTTCTTGAAGTGCGAATTTTGGCTGCGCGAGGTTCAGTTCCTTGGTCATGTAGTAAATGGAAATGGAATCCATGTGGATCCCACAAAGATCGAGGCGATCAAGAATTGGTAGACTCCAAAGACGCCAACCGAGATCCGCCAGTTCCTAGGTTTGGCAGGATATTATCGCAGATTTATTGAGGATTTCTCGAAAATCGCTCAACCTTTGACCTCCCTTACACAGAAAGACAAGAAGTATGAATGGGGAGATAAGCAAAAAGAAGCATTTCAGTTGTTAAAGAACAAGCTTTGCGATGCACCGATCTTATCCCTACCCGAAGGCACTGACGACTTCGTGGTATATTGCGACGCCTCGCGTCAAGGTTTAGGTTGCGTACTGATGCAGCGACAGAAAGTTATAGCTTATGCTTCACGCCAGTTGAAGGTACACGAGAAAAACTACACCACACATGATTTGGAACTAGGCGCTGTGGTGTTTGCATTAAAGATCTGGCGACATTACTTGTATGGCACGCGATGCACAATCTTCATTTATCACAAGAGCTTACAGCATATATTTGATCAAAAAGAGTTGAATATGAGACAGCGCTGATGGGTTGAGTTGTTAAATGATTATGATTGTGAAATCAAGTATCACCCAGGGAAGGCGAATGTAGTCGCCGATGCCTTAAATCGGAAAGAAAGAATCAAGCCCATAAGGGTTAGGGCTTTGGAAATGATTGTTCAAACGGACCTCTTATTGCGCATTCATGCCGCACAGAGAGAAGCTCTTAAAGAAGTGAATCTTGAGAACGAGTATCTCCGTGGGATAGAGAAACAGTTGGTGCCAAATGAGGAAGGAACGTTGTGTTTCTTGGGTTCCTCAATTTGGTGGTCTGAGGGACGTTATTTTTTATGAGGCTCACAAGTCACGGTACTCGATCCATCCAGGATCGGATAAAATGTACCAGGATTTAAAGAATTTCTATTGGTGGCCAAGATTAAAGGGCGATGTTGCAACGTATGTTGGCAAATGTCTGACTTGTGCCAAAGTGAAGACCGAATATCAGAAGCCTTCAGGTCTTCTACAACAACCCGAAATACCCATGTGGAAATGGGAGCAGATTTCAATGGACTTTATAACGAAATTGCCAAGAACACCCAGAGGTCACGATACGATTTGGGTAATCTTGGACCGACTGACCAAATCTGCACACTTTTTGCCAATCAAGGAGAAAGACAATACAAGCAAGCTTGCTGAGCTATACCTGAGAGAGATAGTTGCACGGCATGGAGTGCCTCTCTCGATTATCTCTGATAGAGATGGAAGATTTGTATCGAGGATTTGGAAATCCTTTAAAGAAGCCTTTGGTTCTCAGTTGAATCTGAGTACTGCATTCCATCCGCAGCCAGATGGCCAGAGTGAGCGAACGATTCAAACATTGGAGGATATGTTACGAGCTTGCGTGATGGATTTGGGTGGCAGTTGGGACACTCACTTACCCTTGGTATAATTCTCATACAACAACAGCTACCATGTGAGTATCCAAGCTTCACTGTTTGAAGCTCTTTATGGACGCAAGTGTCGATCACCGTTATGCTGGGCAAACGCGGGTGGCAGACAGCTTGTTGGTCCAGAATTGGTTCAAGAGACGACTGATAAGATTACACAGATCCGAGAGCGCATGAGGGCGGCTCGTGATCGACAAAAGAGTTATGCGGACCGAAGAAGGAAACCTCTGGAGTTTAAGGTAGGAGATATGGTTTTGTTAGAGGTTTCACCCTGGAAGGGTGTAGCACGCTTTGGGAAGCGTGGTAAGTTGAACCCGCGATACATTGGACCATTCAAAATCCTGGAGAGGATTGGTCTTGTAGCTTACAAGTTGGATCTACCCGCAGAACTAAATGGCGTTCATGATACATTTCATGTATCTAACCTGAAAAATAGTCCAACTCAAGAAACAGTTGCCATACCTGCCAATGAAACCCACATTGACGACACACTCCACTTTACTGAAGAACCTGTTGAGGTTACTGATTGGAAGGTTAACAAGATGCGACGGAGTATTGTTAAACTCGTCAAGGTTCGTTGGAACGCACGACACGGCCCAGAGTTTACTTGGGAGCGTGAGGATCGTATGAAAGAAAAATACCCACTGCATAAGGTTCGTTGTATAACCTTATACAACCCGTATACATGTAAAAAAACATTCCACTGCATCCATTTCTGTGCAACAACATTCTATACGGGCCGTATAATGTTATACGACCCGTATACAACTAGGGATGTGAAAAAAAGAAAATAAAGGTGTGGAAATATAAGGACCCATAAAATATCCAACAACAATTTACCAGTTCTATTATTTTAATACTTTCAAGTTTCAAAAAAACTTCAAGATGCTATTTCATATTTTTAAGAATATATAATATTTTAATATATTTGGATTCGGTTTATGTTCGAGTAAACAAGCTAGGATAATTGGACGAGTATCACTTAATTCCATACTCATCCTAAACTAAGGATTTATTTTTATCCTAATCACGTACTCTACCCCATGTCCTAATGCATATTTCGAATGTTTCAGATTTTAGGTACGGATCCGAGTGTCATACCTAACGACATTGTGTATATTCGCACAATGACATGATAAATCCAAAAGCAAAGAAGTTGAAGGGTTTTGAAGTTGTTTTAAGTTATTAACATGAGTTGAATTATATACGTCACTCTATATAAATGTCTCAAATAATATGATTTTATCTACACCAGGATATAAATGGTATATTGTTTGAAATATTAAGTATAGGTAAACCCGATGGTACCTATGAAATCCCATGAATTCATTAAATGTTTATTGGAGGGGTGGGAATTCATGGACTATTATTATTAACCATAAAATATCACATTTCTTTTGTGGTTCAATCATTGCTAGGAACCTAAAAACAAAAAAACTTTAAATGTTTGGGAAAGAAAACTTTTTAGGATTTGAAATCATTATGTACTTTAAAGAAATGTAAGCTAGTACATACTACTAATGGATTTAGAAGGGTCCTAATATTAACATATGGGAAAACTTATTTATACATGGTGTATACGGGCCGTATACTGTTATACGGCCCGTATAGAATAAAAACAACTGACAAAGTCTGCTGGCACAGACTTTGTCAAGTTGTTTTATTCTATACGGGCCGTATAACAGTATACGGGCCGTATACACCATGTGTAAATAAGTTTGAATGGTCGTATACAATGTATACGAACGTGTATACGGGCCGTATAACAATATACGGCCCGTATGGAACGGAATTTTGATTTTTAAAATATTTTAGAGTGGTGAGGTGCTCAAAATAAAACATCAACAAGTAATAAAGATTGAAGAACAAGAAAACGTGTCGTATGACTGTAATAAAACGGAAGCTATCAACGCGAGATTATGGGCATGGTGTTATTCTTTATTTAATATTTATAGAATAAAAGGAAGGGTGAGGCATTTGATGAGAGTTGTAAGGAGTCTGAATAAAACGGAAGCTATCAACGCGGGATTACGGAAATGCGTTTAATTCCCAACATATTTGTTTTGTCACGTACATTTCGTAAGAAACTTTTCGTGCACTGAACCTTCACCTCCAATCATTTCCTGGTCAAATCACACACTATAAAGTTTAAACTTATCGTGTGTTGTAGTTTGGAAAGATGACCGAATAGAGATCTGAATAACAAACTGTGGAGAACTTGTTTGCGTTATCCACCAACAATCCGTTCATTATCTGTTGTTATTTAGAACTTGTTTGCGTTATCCACCAAAAATGGTTGTTGATGTTTTTTCTCTATCAGGATTTTGTTGAGTCGTCGGGAAAACTTTTCCTCAGGGGAGGGTGAGTAGTATGAGTCTGAGTCCATTGTGGTTCGTGAATGTTGGAAGAACCCGACACGTCTTCTGCTGCCTCTTCGGTTGGTAAAAGACATAGGATGGCTTTTAATACAGGCTCTTTGTCGGTTGTGGTTGATTTATAGGAGGAGGTTATGAAACGAATATATGTTTATCCCAACATCCTTATTGTATCAGACTCTCTCCCCTCCTGATGCAATTTTCACAGTGGTACCAATGTCCTGTTACTACAATCCTTCCAACGATCCTTGTCTTGAAAGACAAGAATACAACGTTCATGTATCACAAGGAATGACCGATCTAAGGCAGAGAACCTGATTTAGATACACAAATTCATCACCGGTTTCTACAGCACAAGCACATACGCAATGAAGTATTAAAAGATGTTAGTTTCTTGACAGTATGGTTTCTCGACAAATGAAGTATTATCTGTCCTTGATGCCTCTTCGGTTGACAAAAGACATAGGATGATTTCTCTATTACAGCACTCTTCTGAAAGACAAGAATACAACGTTCTTGTATCACAAGGAATGACCGAGTTTGGAAAACGGACGGAATCCACGAAGAAACTGTTGGAATTTGTGGATTTCGGTTGGTTCAGAAACTTAACAAGAGAAGCAACTAAAAAAAGGAAAGAAAGACCTTATTTTACCATATGTATACGGGCCGTATACCGTTTATACGGCCGTATACGCTCGGTAAAAAACAAATTTACCTATCGTATACAATGTATACGACGATTGTATACGGGCCGTATATTCTGATACGGCTCGTAAAAAATGGTAAAAAATGGTAAAAAAATGGTGTATTCTCTTTAATCTCTTAGAACGATCCTTGTATTGAGAACCTGATTCTGGTTTAAACAATGGAATTTGTGATTCAATAGAAATAACTGAAAAATAACTCGCCATTCTCTTGCACCTGTATACGTTGCAAGGTATAGAATGTTTGTAGTATTCTTGGTTCAATACAAACTCTTCTGAAAGACAAGATAATGGTTTCTCAACAAATGAAGATGAAGATGAAGAAACGAGAGTTTGTTTTGAGAAATTTACAAGGTAAACCTGAATTTTTAGATTTTTAGACACTTACTTGAACATGAGTCTGAGTCCATCGTGGTTCGTGAATGCTTCGATTTCAACAAATCTTTCAAGGTCTTAAGTGATGGACAACTGGTTAAAAGATGTAGAAGAGTTTGTGTATAGATCTTTAATGTGAGATTCTTCAAGTTTGCACATTTTGAGAAAATACCAATGTGGTCATTTTCAAGTGTGAGATTAGCCAAACGAGGATGAAAGATACTCAAACCATCTGATCCCGTTGTTGCAAACTCCTTTAATGTGAGATTCTTCAAGTTTGCACATTTTAAGAAAATGCCAATGTGTTTGTCAGCTTCGTAAATACACAACTTAACAAGATAAGCAACTAAAAAGTTAACATTCAGATTCAGAAAGCAGATGTTTAGTAGTGTTTGAGACAATTGATTTCTCTTGCGGTTACCAGGCCTATCATCTCCGTCTACGTTTGGTTTCTTCGTTTATTGGATCGTTCTAATAGATTAAAGAGGTTTTTACCATTTTTTACCATATGTATACGAGTCGTATACGGTTTATACGGCCGTATACCATTGGTAAAAAATATTTTTACCGATCGTATACAATGTATACGATGGTTGTATACGGGCCGTATATTATTATACGGCTCGTATACTATGGGTAAAAATGGTAAAAATGGTAAAAAAAAAAAGGGTTATTCTCTTTAATCTATCAGAACGATCCTTGTCGTGATGATTCGAAACATTCACGAACCACAATGGACTCAGACTCATACTACTAGCAGTAGAACCCGACACGTCTTCTGTGATGATTCGAAACATTCCGAATAACTAGCAGAAAAACCCGTATACGGTGATTGTTTATCCATAATATTCTTCATAGCCATATTCCCACTCACAATTTGTTGATACATATCGTCCGTTCAACTTGAGTATTTTTTCTAACTTTATGCTTGCATCCACCACAGTGAATATTAACTTTGTGTGAAAGAGTTTGGAAACCGGACGAAATCTATGAAGAAACTGTTGGAATTTGTGGATTTCGGTTGGTTCAGAAACTTAACCAGAGAAGCAACTAAAAAAATACAATTGATTTCTCTTCCGGTTACCAGGCCTATCATCTCCGTCTACGTTTGGTTTCCTCAACGAAGAACCATCAGCCATTATCAACCCTTTTTTCCTTTGGTTTCTGGTTGATTTTTTAGGGTGAGGGTTTTGAATTGATTCCTGCGCTCAAGTTTCAACTACTGGAGTGAAAATTGGTAAAAAATGGTTTATTCTCTTTAATCTATTAGAACGATCCTTGTAACCATCAACCGTTCAAGTTGATATAGGAGAGTACTGAACAACCGAGATAACAGCTCCGGTATTTTTCACCAACCCATCTTTGGTAGTGTTTGTTTGAGAACCTGATTCAGATACACAACGGTCTCTTTGCTTCGTCTACTAGAACTATTTGTGTATGCATTCTTTTGGTAGTTAACAACGCTAATTAGAAAAAAATCTGAAAAAATTAATCATATCGATTGCAATAACAGGATGGATGTGACACACAAAGATAGATAAAATGTCACAGTTGTCAAGACTGTTTGTCGGGTTTCCAATGCTCACACAGGGTGATAAACAACGCTGATACACGTAACATCTAGTTATATTCAGATTTAAACAATGCCCGCCTCAATCTTCAATACTTCAGTAAAATACCACTAGTAGAAGAACCTGACACGTCTTCGTGTAACAGAGAATGTTTTAGAAATTGAAGGAGAATGAAAAGATTTGTTGAAATCGAATTTGACAACTATGACAGCTTATTAAAAGTATCGTGTGTTGTAGTTTGGAAAGATGACCGAACAGAGATCTGAATAGCAAACTGTGGAGAACTTGTTTGTGGCAGGTTCTTCTACTAGTTACTCGGAATCGATAAATAACCAACACGAAGATCTCTGCGATCGCTAAGGTTTTCATCAACGGACTGATCGGTAACGTTACTCTACCTGTGCTCCGATTTAAGCGGCATGTTCCGATCAACGTTTATCGACATTGTTAAAGGTGATGAAGAGTTTTAGAAACCCTAGAATGATTGTGTTTTTACGGGAATAAAACGTGATACTTGAAAAAAGCCAATATATACGGCCCGTATATAGTTATACGGCCCGTATACATGTCCTAACATCAAAAACCCACAAAAATAAATCAATTGAGCCGTATACGTTTTACAAATCGTATACACATGTATACGACTCGTATAACTGTATACGGGCCGTATATAATAAAACCAAAAAAAAACATTCTCTGCGCATTTTCCTATTCAAAAACATTCTATACGAGCCGTATAATTGTATACGGCTGTATACAATAGGGGATGTGAAAATAAGATATAGGGTATGTGGGAATAAGGCACCCCATTTAGAATCACAATAATTGGAAAAAGGAAGAACAATATATGTATATGTGATATCAAACAAAAAGGCTTATTTTAAAATGTATAGGAATAAATCTTCAGTTATTAGTTATGTTAAATTAATGGGTCAGGCTGCTTCGGGCAAAGTGATCAAACATGTGAAAGTGTGCCTTAATAATCTACACGTGTTCATTCCATTTGCTTTTGATACTTTTGGTTTTCTGGTGCCAGAGACTGTAGACCTATTTAGTCGAGTTCAAATGGTCATGTATAGTAATGTTATGACCCCGAGGTCTATAGAAGTAATTTTTTAAAAGGCTTGATTTTGCTATTCGGAAAGGGGTAG
>JARYGA010013678.1:0-17825 GCA_030545235.1 Helianthus tuberosus
TTAGAATAAGCAACTTATTCATGGATTTAAACATGCTAAAATGGAACATAACTCAACATACCATGTGAAAGTTATAATAACAGTTGTTCCAATATCCAAATACAAAATAGATCAAATTCAATCACTAGAATATCGAAGTCCTAAGGCACAAGTATGACCCTTCATGCTTTGCCCCGTTCAAGGAGCTTCATGAGTGGATCCGCAATATTTTGATCAGTGTGAGCTTTGCGAATACATATCTTTCCCCTTTTTCAACTTCATTCCTTATGTAGTTGAAACTCCGCTCAATGTGCCTAGTCTTTTGATGTGCACGAGGTTCCTTGATTTGAGCAATCGTACCATCGTTATCACAAAGATCTTTAGGGGTCCTGAATGGTAGGGACTACCCTTAGATCGGCAATAATTCAAGTGGCAGATCCATGTGAATTATCTCAATCAATGAAGCGGCGATGTATTATGATTCTGTAGTGGACAATGCTACCCTGATTGTGATCGAGAACCATCTCGATCAGCTTGGAAACTCGTATCCATGTAACCTTTTACAATGAATTCCGAAACTCGCATCCCTGTAACCTTTTACAACGAGTTCCTTTCACCAGATCCATATATTAGAAATATATTCTTAGTCCTTCTAAGGCATTTCAATATATATTTTAACAGTCACCCAATGACCATTATTCGTTGGTATCTACTCGTCATGCTTAAAGCGCATAACTTGTCCAGTCTAGTGCATATCATTACATACATAATGAATCCTATAGCTGACGCATATGGGATTGCTTTCATTCTTTCCTGCTCATCCTTTGAGCTTGGACATTGAAACGCACTCAATATTGTCCCCTCTTGAATAGGCACCAAACCTTTCATAGAGTTCTCCATCTTGAACCTTTTCAAGACTTTGTCAATGTATGCACTTTAGTTTAAACCTATCAATCGCCTTGATCTATCCCTATAGATCTTTATTCCCAAAATATAGGCGACTTCACCAAGATCCTTAATGGAAAAACTACTTCCAAGCTAGGTTTTTATACCTTCCATGGTTGGAATGTCATTTCCAAATAGTAGAATGTCATCGACATACAATATTAAGAAAGTGATGATGCTCCCACTAGCCTTCTTAAAACACAAGCTTTATCAACATTCTTGATGAATCCATATGAATTATCTTTTCATCAAAACGGTGATTGCAACTTCTCGATGCTTGTTTCAATCCATAGATTGAATTCTTTAACTTGTATACTTTGTCAGGATGTTTTGGATTGGCAAAACCTTCAGGCTGAACCATATAGACATCTTCCTCAAGATATCCATTTAGGAAAGCCGTTTTGACATCCATTTGCCAAATCTCATATTCATAATATGCAGGTATGGCAAATAATATCCTTATTAACTTTAACATCGCTATAGGCGAGAAGGTCTCATTATAATCAACCCCTTGAGTTTGATTGAAACCTTTTGCTATAAGTCTCGCTTTACAAGTATCCAAGTTACCATGCATTACGGTTTTCTTCCTGAAAACCCACTTACTTCCAACTACTTTGGAGTTAAGAGATGACACAACCAATTTCCATACTTGGTTGTCATACATGGATTGCATCTCTACGTTCATGGCTTCAAGCCACTTGTCATAATTGGATTTTGACATTGCATCATGGTATGTTGTTGATTCACCTGAATCTACCACGTAGCATCCATCCATGAAAATCCATATCTTTCAGGTGGACTACTAATTCTACCAGATCTGTGAACGTTTTGTGTGTATTGATCAACCACTTGATCATTTTTCAACAACCTCTTGTTGAGTGCTAGTATTAACCAAATGTGTATCGGCTTGTGGTTCTCGATCCTTATCAAGTTCCACTGTTCTACTAACTCCTTTCACAAGGAACTTAGATTTTAAAGCAACAAATACCTTTTGCTCTGTTGGATCATAGAAATATCCTATACCATCTTTAGGATATTCTACAAAGATACACTTAGTGGATCGTACTTCTAATTTGTTTGGGGTGTATTGCTTCACATAAGCTTCACAACCCATACCTTTAAATATGATAATGATGAAGCCCTTCCATGCCAGATTTCAAAAGGGTGTCATATCCACTTTCTTGGTTTTGGGCCATATTTAATATACGGACCACGGAGAGCAAAGCGTAACCCCAAAATGATAGAGATAATGCGCTCCTAGCCATCATAGATCGAACCATATCCAAATAGAGTTCGATTCCTCCTCTTTTGGAACGAAGAACTTTGATTGAGTTGATTTTGTACTTCACCTTTTTGAAGGCTTTGAACATTTCAAAACTTTAACTTTGTGTCTCAGCAAGTACACATAACCATAACTACTATAGTTGTCGGTAAAAGTAATGAAGTATCCTTCATCATTCCAAGCCATTGGCTTAAAAGGATCACATACATCCGAATGTATGATACCTAATAAATCTTTTGCCCTTTCCCACTAAAGGGTTTCTTAGTCATTTTACCTTGTAAACTAGATTCACATGTATCAAATGAATCAAGTTCATTTGTTTCCAAAAGACAATTCTTTCGAAGTGTTTATATGCGACATCTGTTTATATGACCAAGGCGATAATGCCAAAGATAGGTCTTACTCAAATCCATTTTGAGTTTCTTGGTGATTGCTTGGTACATTTAACTATCAAATGATGTATTATTATGAACCAATTCATAAATACCATTTGAAGGCATAGGTTTAAAGTAAAACATGTCATTCATCGATATAAATGTCAATGTTTGCAAACTTTAAGTCAAAACCATATTGTCTTATAAGGGAAACTTGAATAATGTTCCTAGTCAAACTAGGAGCATTCAAGACGTTTTAAAACAATTTCCAAACCATTTGTAAGTTTCAAAATATAGTCACCTTTCTTGTAATGCTTATTTCTTTTGAACCTTTTGCAACAAATTGCAAACATGAGTTCCACATCCAGTATCTAATACCCATGTGTTTGAAGAAATAACATTAAGGTCAATATGTGTCATTAAGATTGTACCTGAGGTTTACCCTGCATCCCTCTTAGTTTTCAACTCTTTGAGATAGGTTGGACAATTCCTATTTAAATGTCCTACCATACTCAAAGCATGGATCGTTCGTGGCAACCTTTGCCTTCTTATATTTTGGTTTCGGTGGTTGCGCTTTAGCCTTTCTTTTCTTTTCCCTTTGAATTACCCGTTTCCATTTTAAACATTTGCTTTGGTGTCGGGGTGATGCCCTTTCTAATTACCACTCTCATTGATCGTTAGAATGGATAAAGCCCTTTTACCCATATTGAGCCTTTCGAGGTGATCAATGTGGCTTTTCATCTTAAAGACATAAGATGAGACCGATTGGGTTTCCTCCATTCAACATGCATGAAGCGCTCGAACCGTTTCGAAGCGTTCTACCCTTGCATATTGTAGGAACATTTCCTTCAATTGGGTAATCACGTCGTATGCTCATGATGTTCAAAATCCTTTTGAATCTCGGAAATCATAATTCCTCACATGAGGCAAGAGGCTTGCATAGTATCCTCGATATACTTAGTCAATCGTTATAGGCATCCTTATCTTCCATAAGATGTTCATCGGGATTAGGATCGTTCAACACATAGAATATCTTTTACTTGAGAACGATTCTTAAGTTTCGATATTAATCCATGAAGTGTTATGATTGAGACGATCCTTATCAAGGATTGTTTTTAGTGATAGGTTACGGACGGTTTGGGTAATATTGTTAGCTGCCATCTACAAAATTTAACAAGGTTCAATTTTAGTATTTTCGATATTATTATATTTTAATCATTAATACCCTTTTGTGTCTCACAGACAATTAATAATTAAAATCTAGAATCCAACGTTACATTTAAATATTGGTTAGGTGACCTTTATCCCTCTATTTAAATTAACAAGGTAGTCAACGTTTGACAATTGCAACCCTTTGCAACTTCTAGCCATATGGGATCGGTTAAACATCTTTATGTTTAGTTGGCATGTTTAATCCCATCAACACCTTTTGTTCGCCATGCTTCGGTGACCCTAAGTTCATGGTTTCCAAATCAAGTCGTACAACTTACACACACGTGTGACTTTATACACATAAGTGGTGAGGTGACCTTTATCCCACAAACATGGTAAACCCACCTCGAACATACAAGTTCCCTCAAATGTGGTTAGGTGACCTTTATCCCACAATAAGAGTTCCCAAGTGATTCGAGTGTTGTATAAAAGGATGGTGTTTGACTTGTTTTATAAAAGGGTTTTCTATATTTCAAAATTCTAGTTTAGAAAATATTATGTACCATACATTTGCATGCATTCAAATTAATGGTACTTTAATGAAAACAAATTTTCAAGGTTCTTTTTAATAAAACCCATTTTATTATAAAATCATTAATTTTTAATAAAACCTTTATTAAACATTTTAATGATTTTGTCAAGAACCAATTTTACGCTTGTTGTTGATTATTAGTTTGTTAAGTCATGCATATCTACATATCATCTAAACAACAAAATAAACAACCACACAAGCATAACATACATAAAAATAGGTGCATAACCATAGCCAACTATTTTGACAACACTTGTTAGCCAAAACAAGTGTGCCAAAAGGTCCTTCCTAAGGGGTGAAAATTGACACAAGTAATGTGTCGATGAACTCCCACTTGATCCCGCATCCAAATGCTTCAAGTCTCCTTCTAGTGTTGTGATTTCTCCACCTTCTTTGAGCTTCCAAAAGTCTTTTATTTTCAGCTCCAAACTCCTTTGGACTTCAAAAATGTGTTTTGGTTATCGGGTTAAAATCCCGTTGAGAACGATGAAGTTCTTTGGACCGAATATTATGGTCCAAACCAAAACCGTATTTTTGTGTGCATCTTCTTTTACAAAATATATCCTAATACATTTTTCTAGTAAAAGTAAAATGCACCTAATCTATTTATTTTACATACCAAATGAAAATAAATAAATTACATATCTTACAAATGGAAGAACAAAAAAAAATTATTACAACCCATTGAAATAATAAATAAAATAAATCACAACACAATCATTCAACACAAGGTCATGGCTAGGTCATATGCACCAAAATATATATCCAAATATATATATTAATTTCAAGAAGCATAAAAAAAATGGTTCCCTTTTAACAACCATTTTCGGCTATGTCCAAAAAACCGAAAAGGTAAGTTTTGTGTAACACCCTTACTATTAAATGACGGTTTTTGTACAAATAACGACAATTAAATATGTATTTACGAGTACACATACATCTAAAAATACGGGTTTAATAAAACTTTTACAATTTAAAAATAATATAACTTAATGTATTTGAGTTTGTCGTTTAAAGGTTACGACAAAACGACGTGCGGAAGCTTGTAATCTTTATCGTGTTCGATTCCTCGTTGAGCTTGATCGTCATCCGGCATCCCGAATTATACCTATGATCAAAACCAACATGAAAGTTAGTTTTGATAGCGTAAAATAAAAAAAATTAATCAAGTTCAGAGCATCAAACCAACTAAAACAAAATAATTTTTCCCGGATTCATGCCTCTCGATCAACGACTTTGTGTCCCGTGAGTCTAGTGATTTGATCAAACAAACTTATTGGTTACCTTTAAAATGTCATGCATAACACGTTATATCAGTTTACTAATATTTAAGGTTCAAATTACGGGTTCTTAAGCAAATCTTAACCCGTTTGGCATATCTACTCATTTTGACCCGTTAAGGGTATTTAACACTTACAAGCTTAAATCACGCTTCTTTTTAGTTTACATCCTATCTCCATTTTTATACTTATCCCAAGGATTCAATTTATCAAAATGCTTATTTCTAAACAACTCTTAAAGGTTGTTTGTCCGATTTACCGCTCAAGGGCTTTTTGGTCAATTTTAGTCCTTCATTTTATGACGAAGGACTTTCGCTAATATTTGACCAAAATATCGTTTTTTAGCTATAATTCTAAACATGCATACCTGGCTCGGGTCATATGATTGACCCGTTTAATTATCTTTCACTATTAATTTCTAGTTAATAGCAACGCGAACCATGCGTTAATTCCTGTGATAAAAAAACTCAACAAGCGATCATTATATATTATTGACCAATGGTGTTAACAACACCATTTGACCCGTTTAGTCGAAATGACCAAATTTCATTATGAGATGGTATTTAATCACCATTTCACCCCTTTAACCTATCCCGGTTTACTTTTTGGATATCTAATTACCATTTCGCCTCTTTAACCTATCCCGGTTTACTTTTTGAATTCATCTTACTTAAAACTTGTTTCTCGTTTTGTTTGACCCATTATGACTCATGCCAAATAGTTTCCTTTCAAATCCCTTTATCTATTGGTTAATCCATGTCCGGGTTACTATTTTACCGTTTTTACCCTTTTCACCATAATTTATGGTTTCTTACCATTTTCACTTGTTCCGACTCGCATTATATCGTGCCGGAACATCACGTTTCATTTACTTAACATAATTCATATTCAATACTCACAGATAAGTATTTTTGTAATAAAAATAAAAAGGCGTAAGCTTTACTTACCTTTCGTCCGATTTCGCCCTTTCTTCGCGTATTCAATCCGTTTGACCCGCTTCTTTTCCTAAGCCGCCGCCTAGCTCGTCAAGCATCAAACTATCATATAGTATTCACAAGGTAGTTAGGTTAGTCGTTCTAGATCATAACCTTTACGCCTTGTGAACTTTTATACCACTTTTCTTACCGAACTCTATCATAGGTCGGTTTGACTTTTAAAAGTCAAACCGCCTTATAGCATATGAAATTGAGCAACTAATTTGACAAACTCATGTTGGCGTTCCGCCCTTTACTCGATAGCACTATTCTTAGGCCACCATTTTAACTAATAAGTAATCCGAGTTCATGCTATTTTTAATACTAAGTTATCTTAGCTCTTGATTATCAACGTCACATTAAGCAACTTTATATCACTAAAAATAGGCTGATTTTGGTGACCTGTTTAACCTGTTTACAAGTCTTCAAAAATTATGATTTTTTTATGTGACATACCTCTCGGAGGGTTAGGCCTTGTGTTAAAATATCAAGATCTAATTCTTTACCAAAAATTCGTAAAAATTCATTTACTAAGCTGCAATCAGATTCTTCACTTCTACCTGCAGCTTACGGAAAAATTCATTTAAAATTCCTCGTTTATCCGATTGACGAAATTCCAATTGGCGATTCTTTTAATCACTTAAAAATTTCTACAGTAAGAATTTGAGATCATAACTCAATTCCTAATTCGAGTTATGACATTCGTAATGGGATGCGAATTCTGCCAGAAAACGCAACTTGATCCTTATATACGGAAAAATTCATAAAACGCTCAATTTTCATCAAAAAAAATGCGATTCCAGTGGGGTTTTAAAGATATTTTCTGGAATTACATTTTAGACTCAAGAAACATATTTTTTTGTCATGTTTTGTCCAGGTTACAGCCGATGCAAGTCGGCTGTAAATTCTGATCAGAATTCAGCTTTCAATTTGAACATGTTTATGACATTATAACACTTATTCTTAGCAATCAAAACCCCTAAAAGCATCTCATAAACGAATTTAGTCAAAACCCACTTAGCACATCCAAGAGTAATCATCAAATCCCTAGTCTTTAATACTGATTCATCAATTTTTCAACTAGGGTTTGTTTCTAAACATGAATTCATCCTAGTTTCAGCCAAACATCAATCATTCAAGCTTGAATTTTGATTTTTATAAGTTCATCAAAAATCCCAACTTCATAAATATCAATAATTCGACATACCTTACGATCCCCACGACTAGGTGATCGTTTCTATGTATTCATGCATCTGATTCGGGCTGGATTTGACCTTCAATTTGATGCTTTTGTTGAAATAAGGGTTAGACCCCTTTTCTTCTCCCCTCGATCGAACTGGAACACACACGTATGTGTGTGTTTTAATTTTTTTTTTTATAAATGTTTTAACTAAAACATTTTCCTATTTACCCATCTTTAGCCCCACATGTATTGGTTTGTTATTAAGTAGGCCACAACCTACTTATTTCTAGTAATATTCCCTCTAATTAACTAGGTTTATTATTCCTAGTTAACTTAGTGGGTTCGGGAAGTTCCTAACCTGTCTTATTTTAAGTCCCGTTAACTTGGTCCTTTTTACATACTTTGTTTTTATCAAAGTATTTATTTTCTTCTTTCTTTTTTTTATTAACATCTAGTTGATTTATTTAAATCCTAATATTTATCGGGTAAATTTTTACCACTAACAGTATTTTAACCGTCATTAATATTAACATGGTTTGACTACCAAACCCGTTTTTGGGGTGTTACATTTTGTCCAAACAAACAAATCATCCATATGAAATAATTTTTCAAGATTTCCTTATGCATGTAAGAAAATAATCTTGAAAAACAAAGGGATAACCATGGTGAAAATTTCGGCCATAGGGTTTTACCCAAACCCGAAACCCGAAAATTTCATATCCTATGAAGCATGCACTCATATAAGCGGCTCTAGATGCCATTGTTGGGTTTTACACATGTTTATCAAAGCATTTTATCCATATAAAATAAAATGCAGCGGAAAATTATTATTTAAAACATGTTACTTACAAGATATAAAACTCATTTTATATGTAAAACCCAATCCCCGGATCCATATACGAATATGCATGCTATCAAAATTAAAACACAACCATAGAGTGTTTAGAATACTACCTTCAAAGGAGTAAAGGATATGAAGATGATGATGCTTCTTGAACGGTTGCCTTCAAGTGTAGATACCTCAAGCTTGTATACCCCAAGCCTTCCAACAAACACCTTATGTTTAGCTAGGATTTCTACACTTATGAACTCACTAAAATTCCATCTTGATCAACCACCATGGCCGAAAATATGAGGGGAGTTTATGGAGTTCTTGCACTTGATTTATCAACTTGAAAACCCCTCTTGATCAACCATACATGACCCGATTTTTAGAGAGTAAATTCAAGTCTTACACTTGAATTTCATCTTCTAAAAACTTGCATAATGTTGGCCGATTTTTTAGAGCTTTTCTACAAGTCTTCTCTAGCTTTTCAAGTTCATCCATTTACTAATTTTGTCATACAAAATTATATATAAAATGTAACACCTGTGTTATTTCAACCATCAAACAAATGCCAAACCAATGAAATATTGTATTTCATACTTTGGACTTGTATAAATATGTGTATCGATTTCACATATCAACTCTTGTTTCGATTTCAAGCTCTAAATCGCTTTCTGGAAGGTTATACCCGCACTGATGCGTAAATATAACCAGTTTAATGCAACGAACACTCCGGAATAGTGAAATAGGCTTAACATACCTTAAATAACTTTTACATAACTTATATATAAGTTTTGGAAGGTTTGGTGTGGTGAAATCAAGTTTAATCGCTTACAGGGACTAAAGTTGACAAACTGCGAAAGTATGCCAATTTGAACTGTAACAGACCTTCCGGAACATGACCATAAGTTAAACATACCATAAATATCCTTTACATAGCTTAGAAATAGGCTTTGAGGGGTTCGGTGTGCTAAAATAAACTTTTGGGTCATTCAGGGACTAAAAGTGTCAAAAAGTGCACAAGTTTGCATTTTCGCGCATAACTTACGTTCTGAATACATCCGGACATCCAAAAATTTATGTAAGCACTAAAATATTTTATTTTAGTGTTCGCCATAAGAAAAATCCATTCGTCGCGTCATTTGGTTCGTTTTTCGCATTCGGGACCAGATTCGATGTATTAGCCGTTGTTTAATTCACAACCACACATTCTAAACTTGCTTAGTCAGCGGATAAGGATGGAATTTAAACACCTAAACACCATAACTTTGAAACACATGTATGGATGGAATTTAAACACCTAAACACCATAACTTTGCAACACATGTATGGATGGAATTTAAACACCTAAACACCATAACTTTGCAACACATGTATGGATGGAATTTAAACACCTAAACACCATAACTTTGCAACACATGTATGGATGGAATTTAAACACCTAAACACCATAACTTTGCAACACATGTACGGATGGGATTAAGGCACGTTTTCCATGAAACGATCTTAACGGTTCGGGTATTCCTATAAATACCCCATACCCCCCATTGCTAAAAATCACTAGAAACTTGATTTGAGAAACTCTAAGTTGAAACATTTGTTTCATACCTGAGATTTTTGAATCGAGTTTAGCATTCGGGGACCCTTCGTAAGTATTCTTTCGTTCTTTTCCTTATTTTATTGCTTTTCGAGTCAGAAAGTCAAACTTTGTTTGACTTTCAGCGTTGACCAGTAATGGTCAATGCGAAGTTCTTTCGAACTTCGCAACGTGAGTGTAATCACGTTGGTTATAGTCCCTTGGGACTATGCCTACTGATTACCACGTTGTCTAGGGTCGTAGGGTAAGCGATCTAATGAATCGCTTATACCTCGAACCCGACCCAGTTTGGTCGATCATTAGGATCCGACCAAACACATTAGGTGACCATAGTGGGTAGGGAATAACCTTCCGAGGTTATACCCTATGGTCACATCGTTTAAGTAGTTGTATGATAGGTAGTTTATATGCCTTAGGTAAATTACCAGAATACCCTTTTCATGTATAATTGGTAATTAAGCATATGTAACCTAAACCTTTGTCACATAACTGATTATGTAATATGTTTAGGCATATAACACTTGTCATAGGGCTAGTTAGGCGGTCCGAACGCGTTTCACGCGAACGACGCGTTAAAGTAGCATAAGCTACCTAAACGGGTCGTAATGGGTCGTAGACACTTAGGTTAAGTTTCATTTAGTATGTAGGCTTTGTTAAACCAAATGACACGAGTCTCTACACTCGTTTGGTTTACAAACCCTAATGCTACCCGATCTTCCGATTTAGGTCCGGTTTATTAATGTAGCTACCTATACTAGGTGCCGTTTGATATCCGCGATCTCTAGCATTGTTTAGTTGTTACTCAAGGACTACTGAGCAATCTCAAGTGAGTACATAGACCCCTCTTTTACTGTTTTCCAAACTGTTTTGGGGTGGAACACATGTGCCTACTTGTTACTTTCATGCTTTCTTGTTTTAACATCATATACTGCTATGTTCGTTAGTACATTATAGTACATGATTTTATGACATTTCCTGCTAGGTGTGCCCAATTGTGTGCATTACTTAGTACATCGTTTTACATGACATTTTGACATAGACATTTGACATAGACATTTCGGCATAGACATTTTAACATGATTGACATTTGATCATGCATTTCCCACAAAACATAACTTTGATTTAAACCAAGATTTACTTCAATACTTTGTTTTTGTGCATATGGTTTAGTTGAGACATTTCACTTGCCATACATGACATCTTGACATAGACATTTGACATGGATATTTGACATAGACATTTTGATATGATTTACATCTTGACATGAACACTTTGACATATTACCTAATACATTTGACAATTGATTTAAACATAGACTTCTTACATTGGTTGGTTTGGTTTGATTAAGTGATTAAGTAACGATGCGTGTGTAATATGATACAAGCATGGTGGATACGCCGCTGGTACTTCCTATATATAAGTGTTTGTATGGTATTACATATCATAGCGTTATTTGAATCATTTCGGTTTGAGACATAGAACATTTTATACAAATAACATACTTTTCACAAGACATTGATTTATAAACATCTTATCTTATGCAAACATATTTTACTTGGTTATTCATTTAACCTTACATTTATTTATACTTATCATCTGATCTTATCGTTTTTCAAATGATTTACAAAGCCAAGCAAATAACAAGGTTCATGACTAAACATTTTCTCAAACATAAGTCATGAAACCTATTTTCACAAAACCTATGTATCTCACAGGCATTTTTATGCTGACGTACCTATTTTCACATGTGTTTTTCAGGAGCTGTTGCATAAGATGATCAAGATACACATAGGCAGACTTGGGCTTTAGTGACAATAAAAGATGCAAGACTAGTTAATTATGCTGTATTTATTTGTTTGTTAAGACATTGTAACACTTTTAATCAATAAAACGAAACTTCAATTGCCATGGATTTGAAACAATTAATTCTGTTACAACACTCCCCGACATTTCCGCCACGTTTTGTATGTTCTACGTGGTCGGGGTGTGACATAAAATAAGGAGAGAGAAAGAGCCACCCATTTGACCAATAGGAGAGCATCTAACCATGCAATTTGCATGCAATGTGATTGGCCAAAACATTTAGGGAAGACCATCCAATCAACACACATGCAAATGCATGGATTCTCATTGGACCAACAATTTTGGGAAGACCCCATTGGGGGGGGGGGGGGTGGCAGCCTAGACTTTTATTTAAAAAAAATCCAAATTTTCTTTTAAATAATATAAGTCTTACATATATATATTTTATAACTTTTATAAAATATAACATCATATGTTATAAGACTTATGCTATTTTTATTATGTTATTTAACCAATTAAATAACAAAATAAAATACTCTCTCAAAATAAATTATCCATATAATTTATTAGTTTGTCAAGTGCAATTATTTAGAAAACCAATTTCTAAATATTCTAAGTGTTAATATTTATTTGTTTGATCATATCATAAATAAATATTGTAAGTGTTTGTCTAGCTTGTATTTGGGTATGACTCGACTTGGATCATAACGTACTAGCCACATCAATTTAATATGTGTCTTGGGCATACAGAGTCCAACAATATTTGGGGATATTCCTAAAACCCTAAATCCTACCCTTAGTTAACCATCTAACTGGCAGGTCAAAACCCTTGTCAGTAGACTCCCTTTTAATGAAAAAGAACTTTCGTTGCCACTGATCTTCGTTCTTAGTGGCCTTGAGAATTAGGGGGGTTCTTGGAGGTGGAGAACAAAAGAAAGCGGCTGTTGCCATGGGATCTCAGTCGATATGCTATGGGAAGGTCTTCGATGCATAGGTCAGGGCAATGACGAGATTTAATTTGGTTTAACACCATTAAAACTCGCCACACCATTGGCATAGTTTGAGCATAACTGAGGCCGGTAAGTTCAAAGAAACGAGAGATGAAGGGTGGAAATGGATACCGGAGTCCCAAAGAAAAGGGATAGGCGAAGAAGCAGACCCACTCGTTTGATGTCGTGTCTGACCGGACCTCCCGATCGAAAGGGCGAATGACCACTCCGGCAGAAAAGGCACCGGAATCCTTCAAAGCGGCGATGTCAGCATTATTGAAGGAACAAATCTCCTTTTCCGGCTCTCGAATAAGTTTTTGACTTACGAGGGTTGGGGCTGGTTCATTTGAACGCAATCTTGTTCGTGAAGCCATGAGGGGTTTTAACCGAGGAACGAGGAATTTAAGTAAAGCAAAAACAGAGAAGAAGAGAGGAAGAAAATACCTGAGGAATGGCTTGGAAAGTGATGATCATGATGCTGAATAAATCAGCTAAATAAGGGGCTGAGTATAGGGGGTAAAGAGTAAATATCGTGTTGGAAGTTGCACCAAGTCACATCAAGCGTCGTTTCGGTTTATTAACCTCGATTTAAGAGGTAAGATTAAAAATATATCCGTTGGAATTGGTATACCAACATATATATTTTTGGGGATAATTGTTATGGGCGATTTTCTGCTCATATATCCTGGCTAATATTCTAACTGTGTTTCTTTTGTTGTGATCAGGATACCGGATCAGGATATTGGTAACATCCTGATGCGATATCCTGGTAGTAATTAATTAACTCACGTGCAGATTGTTGTAACCAGTCTCTAACGGTCAGGTGGACTTCTTCTCCTCAAGAATCGGGCAAATCAGTTATATTATGGACGTTGAAGCCGGAAGACGTGGACTACAACGTTCACATATGGAATATTCGCTGAATCCCGGAATAATAGGATAGTTAGTTGGTTTCTTTCTATAAAAATGATTGATCGGATCAGATTAGGGACACAATCTTTCGCACACACTTTCTCTCTAGCTGCAAACACTCACGACTCACTTACACTTGTACTCAAATTACATTGTAACACTTAGTTGATCCGCATCATATCCTGCACTGTATCCTGAGATTTGAAGTAATAGAAGAATAAGGCAGCTACGATTGTCAGCTCCCGAGGTTTTATGCCGGCGATCTAGATTGATCAAGGGCTTTCCTCGTACATCCTGTGTCACCCTTTACATTTTTGCTCATTGTTTGATCATAGATACATCTCAATATCCTTAGCCGTATCCTGAAAACTGTAACTTAATTAGCATATTTTACACACATTTTTTCAGCACACTACCTCACTTAACTAATTTGATCACTTAATTGCTTCGGTAATTTTTGACCAAAACAAGTAGCATGAGCTATTTGTTAGCAAGTTTGGTAATGTTGTGAATAATAAATTATCACTTATAGAGGTCGTTCATACTTTGGCCAAGTTTTGAAGTTATATGTGTGTTTGTGTATGTATATGCATATATTAAAAAAAATATATAAATTGAATTAGAATTTCGAATTGAATCGAATTGAAAATCATAAATTCGTATTCGATTCTAATTCGATTACTGGACTTGAGTACGAATCAACCCGAATTCGTACATTTTTAATCGAATTCGAATCAAGTCGAATTTCGAATTTTTCGAATCCGAATCGAATTCTGAACACCCCTATCTGAGAGGGTGTTTGAGTTGAATTAAGAAATTGATAATTTCGTGTGGAACATGTAAAACATCTAAATAGAAACAAACATATAGGTTGGGTTTGGAAACCTAAATTAGAAAAGTGGAAAAAGTGTTGAAATTGGTAACTTGATGGAGTAAGAAATTGACTAACTAACTAGATGATCCGATTTGAGGACAAAGATAGAAAAAGGATAATGGAGATTAGAAAATTCAAAATGACGGCTATACAGAGCAACAAAACCATACGGACATTTGTCAATAGGTTTATCGCAACCTGGAGCAACCGGATTGACAGATGGATCAATACCCCAATGTTCACAAAAGGAATCAACCTCCTCTTGTGTTAATCGAGAGGAAAGTTATTCTCGTATCCTTTCTGGCACCCATTGCTTTGAAGGATGATCAAGGCAAATAAAAAACATGGAGAAAAGAAGAAACTGACCTGGAAGATTGGGAAGAGGATAATGCAGGAAATCTTGTTATGAAAAGATGAAAAATAACTATTGTGTATTTTAAAGACAAAATAAAGGAGTAATTAATAAAAATCCAGCGGTTACAAGGTATAGGGAAGAGAACCGCCGCCTGAATAACTGACGCACGTCAAATCAACTGTCTAATCAAATTCAAAATAATTACCGCCCAAAACCTTGAAACAAATAACCCTTGAAGCCTTTTAGCTAATAAAGAAATTACACAAAAGTCAGAAGCCTTTAAGCTTGCACCCCAAATACCTCTGACTTGGGGGGCTGATGACGTAGGCAGCTCAAGCTTAATAAAATGGCTAAAGTATAATATAGCTAAAAGGGTTAGAAGGTTAAAGGGTTCGGAATACGACCAGCTGTGGTGAATAACAAAAAGCATGAAAACAATGTCGAGTCATGTCACACTTTACATGTGACATGTGATCTCTCCCACACAGCCGCAAAAGAGCATGTGGGAAGTGACACATTTTTATTCGCAGGTCCGAAGCCTTCAACCTACCAAAAAGGCAACCCCCTCACTGCATCCTCTGATCACTAGTCACAGGTTTCTTTCATAGCCAATTCATTCTCTATAAATAACAACATTCGTTCACTCAATCGGCCATTCCAGATATCTTACTGGGGTGTCCCAATGGCCAGCCTCACCCACCTCTTCCCAGAGGACCCCGATTCAAATCTGGCAGGCACATCCTCTAGGCTTTTCGGTTCCGGGTGGTTATTAACCGCCAGGCAGCTATGGGGCTAAGCTAGCTTGTGGAGTGGGATCACTCCAGCGGTTGGTAGGACCGTGCAATACCCACCCCCTAGAACTTGTGCTTCACTTTTTCTATTCTTCACTGACACTAACACTATTACATTGCATGCAAACATTCTGGGTTGAATCTCATTCAATCCAGAATTCAAAACAATCAATAGTAAGTGATCCGACCCTACGTATTGCATACGTGGGGGGACCCCACAACCTGCGATAGGCTAATCGGGACTGTTGAAACCCTTTTGCCTGACCAGTCTAACCATTATCCTTGGTCTTATATTTATTGTAGCAACAATATCAATTTTGGTAATCTGGGCGAAGATCATTTAATGCCATCGCCAGACCTGACTCCATTTAATAAAAAGGTCTAACGTTATAAGTTTCAAAACTTTATAAAATATAATAATCGCTTTATTTTAATTATTTTAGAGGGAAAATTGTATTGAAGTTGAGATTTATGAATCTCAACCTACTAAAAAAATATAAAGGAAATCCGAAGTAGACCATAGAGGACCGGTCTTACACACATAGTTTTGATAATTTTTGATGATAAAAGTTGGTGTGATTTGTGTTTATACGTCAAGGACAAAACTCAAGTATCCATCATAGAGGTAGAGGGTGTTTGGGTTGTATTAAGAAAGAAATTGATAATTTCGTGTGGAACATGTTAAAACATCTAAATAGAAAACAAACATATAGGTTGGGTTGGGTTTGGAGACCTAAATTAGAAAAGTAGAAAAATTGTTGAAATTGATAACTTGATGGAGTAAGAAATTGACTAACTAACTAGATAGATGATCCGATTTGATTCGGTTCGGTAAGTGATAAATGATGAATAGAATAGAAGAGACAAGAACATACTTTATATAGTTGTGGAAACGTGGTCCGGTGGGTTGGTTTTAATTAGAAAACTAGTGAAAATACAACATTTGCTAATACGTAATATTTGGTTGAAAATTATGAGTCTCTTATTGCAAATATATATATATTTTTTTAAATTAGTCTCATTTCCATTAGGTATCTCGTTACTTATTTTTTATTGACCGGTTATTTGGTTTTTTTTTTTTTTTTTTACTAAGGGGGTGTTTCTTTTTTTGTGAAAAGCATTTTTTGACCTTTTATGTCTGTCTCACCCAGACTACCTGCAGACGTTTAAGTCTGCAGTATGTTTATTTTCTCGAAGTGATTTCATTAAAAAATGTATGTCCGTCCTCTTTTTGGGGTGGATGTTGACTCAGAGTCCTTCTAACCTCTTTTTTCCTCTTCTAAACACAGATCCTCTCACACAAACCCTAGCATTCCTTCTCCTCCACCCCCTTTCCTCCTTCCAGCCGCCACCTCCACATCTCGCTCACCTCCGTTAGGGCAGCAACTGAATTAAGTTTTTAATTATTATTGAGACTACCTAAATTGCTGTTGACCTTGACTAGTTCATTTTTTCCCAATGTCTGCATTCATGGTTCACAGGCTCCAAGATCGAGCAAATACATGCGCATAAATTGGAGGTAAGGGTGACGAGTATTATTCAATCCACTTTAGGGTGTTGAGATATCGTCTAGCCAATAATATCATGCCATGTCAAGTTCTTATTCCACTCTCCATTTTGCACTCAATCACTGGACAGTGATTCAAACACCTTGGAGAGTGGTAATTTAAAAAAAAAAAGTATAATAGGTTGAAAGGGGATGGACCCACCATTCACCCTCTGTCTCCCACCTCTCCTGTTCTTCACCGATTCGGTGACTATACAACGAATGAGCAAGTCCCCACTCACCGATTTGTTACCCGGCGAACAATCACCGATCGGTGATTCCATATCCCCGAAGGGGCCACCGATATCGTACCGACCACCCAAAACTTTGATTTCTTACTATGTTAATTTGAACGGATGTTGAAGTAGAAT
>JARYGA010013679.1:0-49310 GCA_030545235.1 Helianthus tuberosus
ACCCTTTGGTGGGTTGTTAATACGAGTTGAACGATGAACGAGTCACACAGGTTTGAATGTATTCGACGAGACGACCAAAAGTTAGTTTTCACAATTAAAACACGAACGATTGGAACGATTTGAACTATTGAACTATGCGAATGATTTGAACTATTTGAATGATTTGAACTATTGAACTATGTGAACGATTTGAACTATTTGAACGATTTGAACTATTGAACTATGTGAACGATTTGAACTATGTGAACGATTTGAACTATTGAACTATGTGAACGATTTGAACTATTTGAACGATTAGAACTATTTGAACTATGTGAACGATTTTGGACGATTGGTTTATGGTAAGTGATTAGATAACGAGACGGGTGTAATGTGATAAAAGCATGGTGCATACACCACTGGTACTTCCTATATATAAGTGCTTTTATCACATTACATGGCGTAGCGTTGTCTAGATCACTTGGACAAATGTTTTCAAACGATGACACACAACGAGGTTTACTTAACGATATAAACCATACGAGTTTTCATACAAGATGATTTACTACTTGGTTTTACAGAAACACATGTTTTTAGTCATGATTCATGGCTACAATGGTTTTGGTTCACTTATATCATCTCGTAAAGGTGATAAAACATATTGCAATATCAAACACTCTTTTGATTTCAAGGTACATGCTCGACAACTCTCGTAGTTGGACGAGGTATTGCAATATGTACTCAAAGCCATGAATCTAAAATACTTACAGAACCTATGTACTCGCCGGCATGTTTATGCTGACTTATTTTCACATATGTTTCAGGTACTGTTATATGATGATGTTTGATGATGTTTATGATGCATGCTCACATAGGAATGGACGAGGCCTTAGTAACTCAATAACAATGAAAGACAATATGTTCATGTTTTGCTTCTAATTTCAATGCTATGTAATAAACTTAATTCAATAAAATGAAACTTCAATCCATGTGTTATGAAACAATGATTCTGTTACGACACTCCCCGACGTTTCCGTCGTGGTTTTGTTGTTTTAACATGGTCGGGGTATGACAGAAGAGTTGGTATCAGAGCTCATGGTTATAGGGAATTAGGTTATTAGTAATGCTTTGACCTAGACTATAACCTTCCTAGGACCCTAACACAAGTTATTGTTAGGATCTGAGTTTGGTTTTGATTGTGTTTTACGTTAGAATTAAGATGAAGATGAATGAGTAGTGCAGCGGAATATAAATGATAACAAACTTTGCACACAATCAAATGAGAGAATTGCTTTCAATACACAAGTTTAACATTGAACCGAATGCTTGAATTTATTACAAGATTCAATTACAATTGCAAGTGTATAACAAACTCCCCCTCAGTCTGAGCTCGCAGTGATTTGTTCGTGCAGGAGAAAGATGGTGAAGAGCTCATAGAACAGTACAAAGCACTGTTCTATTTATAGGCACGAGCAAACCACTGAAGCATCTAAGCTGACGTCACCATGAAAGTGACATCTAACCTCCTAACAAACTCTAACATCTGATCTATAAAAAACTCTGCTATGCTAACTACTGTTGTACATTACATTTCATAATATAAACTAAACTACTGCTGCATCTTTCCACTTATGTGAACCCAGCAGTACTTGTCATGATCAGCAGAGCTTGACCCATAGCAGTAGATTGAATCAACAGAGCTTTAGTCTTCCATCAGTCTTTGACTTGGACAGTAATTGTAGGTCAGCAGTTAGTAAAGATCAGTAGTTTGGAGGTCAGCAGATGTTGAAACCACTTTCAAGGGGAGAGATTTGAATATAAACTTTTGCTTATTCTGGATCCACTACTCTGATCCAGTTTTGGCTTTGATTATATGTTCCTCTGATAGGGTTCAATCCCAACAATCTCCCCCTGGAATAGATAATGCCAAAACACTTCATTATTGGTAGATCTTTATTGCCTCATCAACAGTTCCCTTATTTGCCCTTTGAGTTGTAACTCAAAGGCTAAGGCATCTGTGTCATCATCATCCCTGCACAGTGGAAGATCAAGGAGATCCTGCAAATCTTCAAGACTTAGGCCAAGTGCTTGTTCCTTTGTTATTTTCTTCACTTCTCCACTAGACTTGAACACAGTCAGTACATGGGTCTGTTTGTTAGTTTTCCACTTTAGTACTTTTGAGTCTGGTGGGTTTTTTGGGAGATTTTTATTAGATGAGGTGTTTGGTGATGCAGGCCTTGTGATGACTGTTTGAGCAGTGCTTGCAGGTTGATTCAGGCCAAGAGTTTCAGCTATCATCTTTTTAATACCTTCTTTTACAAGCTCATCTCCTGCCATTAATTCTGCCACTGTTTCAGTATCCAACTGTTTTTTTTCCTTATTTTAAAGATGGCTGCACCAGCTGGAGCAGTGGCTCTCCTGATTTGTAGCTTTGGTGGTCTTGTTGAAACCTCTGCTTCAGGATAGTCAGCTTTTTGTGGAACTATAGGATCTTTCTTTCTCAATTCCTCCAACCTTTTGTAGGTGGCCCTGACTCTATCCTCTTTCCATCTCATCACTTGATTTTTGGACCCATAATCAGCAGCAACCAATTCCTCTTTCATTCTCTTCAGTTCTAGTGTTTTGTCAGGCATAATCTTTTTGTATTTTGACCAATCTGGAGGAGTGTGCTTGACCTTATTCTTGATCATTTCTTGAATCCTGGCTGCTTCACTTTCAAGCTCAGGAATGGTCCAGTCTTTATACATGTATTTCTCTCCTTTGTATTTCTTGTAAGTCATGATGTTATCAACATAATCTTTTCTCAAGGACTCATCTGCCTTTTCTGAGATTTGCTAACACACATTCTTTGCAAATTGCTCCAAAGATCTGACTTGTGTGAGCAAGTATTGGTAGTTCTGCTGAATTTCTCTATCAGATTTCCCTTGTGTATCTCTTTTTGAGATATCCTTTGCTTGTTTAGCTTTGACTTTCAAATATTCTTCAATTTTATTTGGCCTGGGATATCCTTCAACAGATGGTAAGCTTCTTTTTGCAAGGTCATCCTCATAATAGAAGGACTTGATTTCTTCTCTGACTGCTATGAGCTCAAGAGGAAATTTAACACCTGCAGGAGCTATTGGCTTTAAAATCTGAGTTGATGAGAGAGGAACAGGGTTTGGTATGGTAACAAGTGAAAGAGATTGTGAGGATGTTGGTGGTGGTGATGGAGAATCATCATCAGGTATGAAAATCCTTCTCCTTTTTATTGTTGGAGAGGCTGATGATGTCTTGGGTGGATCAGTGGTGGTGATTAAAGTGGTAGAAGGTGGCTGACTAACAGCTATTGAAACAACTGGTGTTTCAACCACTGTTGTCATTACAACAGATGTTGTAACATCTGATGTCTTCTGCTTTTTGGCAGGAGGTGATGATGGAGTGGCTGTTTTTAGAGGTGAAGTGATTTTTGGTGGTGATGGTGGTAAGGTAGTGGTAGTGGTGTGTGTTGAAGTGGTGTGTGTTGAAGTGATGGCAGGTGTTTGGCTGACAGTACTTGAAACCACTGAAGTATCAGCAGTAGTTGACACAGCAGGTGTTACAACAACTGTTTGGGTGGAAGTTTGATGTTGGGGGCTTTTGGAGTATGCTTTGTGAGTCTGGATGGTATGGATTTGGGTTCCCTCACTTTTCTAGTGGGATTTCTTTTTGGCACAGGATTTTTAACATCCTCTGGCTCAGAACAACCCTGCGCATTCAGCTCCATGTAAGCTCTTTTCTCCTCATTCCACCTTGACATATCCTTTGCCGCTTTGTCCCTTTTTACACTTGCTACAGCTTCATCAAGTGCATTTTGGGTAACATCAACCTTTTTGCTGCCATCTGGAAAGGGAATCTTTCTATTCATGGCATCTTTTTCTGGTTCAATGTAAAGACCATCATCTATTCCCTTCTTCTTCCACTCCTGAATTTTCTCCCCCTTTTTGGCATTATCTGGGGGTAATTGATCAATAAAGAGAACAGTTGGAGGAGCAGTGCCAGTGGTGTTCAATATGTGGGCCTTGATTGCCTTAATGTCTGCTTGTGTGTTCTTGAACCTAGACTCCATTGTGTTTCTCAGCTCTTGTACATGTATTGCATGTTGCTGATCAGCCATTTGTTTTTGTTGTTGGAGAAAATGTTGAAATAGGTTCCATATCTCATCTGCAGCAGGTGCTTGAGGTGGAACAACAGTGGATTGCACCTTTTGTACTGTTAATAACTGTTGTAGCATTTCTTTGATTTCTGCAACAGAGTTATCCAGTTTTTCAACTCGTTCCATCAATTCCAGGTACTTTAAACCATCACCCAATTTAATGGGATCATCTGATTTCCCACTAGCAGAGGTTGTAACAGTGGTTGATGCAGGGAGTGTACTCCAGACATTAACCACTGATGCCCCTTTTTCTTGGTACTGGGGTCTTCTTCCTTCAACACTTGATAGCCTTTTGATTGTACCAGAGGGTAAAACAAACTCACTGGTGGATATCAGAGGTGCTATGGAAGGAATTGCCTCCAAGGAAGTCTTATTGATGTAACCACTGTCCAAATGTAAACCAGTGGGTTCAACACTTGTAGTGGCTGCTTCACTTGGACTACCACCAAGAGTTACTTGTAACTCAAGGGGTGTAACCTCCTCAGGTCTTGTTGGTGGGTTAGCTATGATTGATACATCAGACCCAGTCATTTGTTGAAGTATATTCTCATTGATTGGTGATTGAGAAGGACTGGTTTGTGCCTGGTTCAGATCAATAGCATCCAACAATAATTTAGTTGGTGGGGGAATTGTGGATGTGAGGTTGGGTGTGGAAAGAGAATTGGCCCCGGGCATTGGGCTGTGGATGATGGAAGCAAGTGATTCTAGAGCATCATATTGTGGTGTCCCTATTTGTACAACCTGTTCTTTTTGAGAAGAAACAGGAGGAGTTTCAGCCAAAGGTTGAGATATTTCTACCAACTGCTGTGAGGAAGTAGCAGCAGTGGTTTCTTGTGACTTTTGTGCTGTCACTGGCAGTTGCTCTGGTATCTCATCCTCCAGAGTTGCCTTTTTGATAGGTTTGGGGGGTTTTTGAGTTTTCTTTTGTTTTGGCTTTTTGTGGATTGTAGGTGTGGGTTTCAAAACAGTTGTTTTGCTGCTTTGATCACCTTGAGCAGTGAGCTCAGCAGCAGATACCTGAGGAGCAGTGGTAGCTGCTAAATTCTGCTCAGGCACCTCTGCTTGTGTTTTGCAAGGTGTTGACATTCTTGTGAAAGTTTCAGCAGTTAAGCTATGTATTTGAAAAGATTCACCTTGTTTTATTGCAGAAGCATCATTCTAACCAAGTTTCTTTTCAAAATAGTAACTTAGAAATCTTGGAAACAGTAAGAATGCCTTGTTTCAACATTTTTAGCCAGATCATTAAAAGCAGTGGTTTTGTTTGAAACACACATTAAGAGGGTATGAAATAAAAACCTTGTTGCAGGAGGGAAGAAACCTTTTTGTAAGGTATCCCTCTTCATCATTGTATCTGCATACCCTCTTTCAAGAAAGTCAATTTTTAACTCGTTTTTAGGGAAGGAAGTTTTACCTTGCTGATCATCGAGTTGAAAGACTTCCGAGATGGATTGTGGTGTAATTTTGACAGCTTTACCCTTTAGAGAAGAGTTAATGGCTAGGACAGTCTCACCTTGTTTGTCAAGGGTTACATTTTTCCAGAACTCTCTTTGGGTCGCCAAGTAAATTGGTGCATCTACTATTAACAAAGTTTTATACTTTGATGCAGACATGATATCAATGATGGATTCGAAAGCATCAGTGGTGCCAGGTTTTATGAGAAGACCCAGAAGATTGTGGGAAGGTTTGTGTGGGATTTCGATGGGTTTAGCCTTTTGAGAGGCCTCTTTGGAAGATGATTTTGAAGTGGATTTTGCGGAGGACTTCGATTTAGTCATTTTGGAGAAGACGATCGAAGAAAGTTGTGAAGGAATTTATGGAAATGAGATGAAAACTGCTTTGAGAACGGAATTTTTATGAATTCAATTCGACAGTAAAACCCTGTTTGGGGTTTTGAAAGGGGTTTTATGGAGAAAAAGTGAATACTGACGTGGCAGCGGTTACAAAAGGTCTGACCACTATGTACTGTCCACGTACCAACCCCTGATAAAATGAAGGGCAGTACTTTTATGAAAACTACTGATGAAAGGCAGTGGTTACAACGGTAACAAATGGAAGCAATGGATGATTTTTACTATCAGCAGATAGCACATCAGTGGATAAAACACTGATTTTGAGCATCAGTGCTTATCAGGAAAATGAGAGAACAGGGGTTGAATTTCAGCAGTGGACAGACTTTGAAGTAGAGCAGAATTTTGAACAAGCAGTGGTTAAGGCAGACCTTTAAGGATTTTAATGAAAACTTCATTTTTAGCTATTTTTAAGGATGGATTTTTGATTTTCTGAAAACATTTTGATTCTTTTATTAATAGAAAAACATGATTTTGCCTGTTATTCCATGTTCAGCATTCCAATCCTAGAGATCAAGCTTTCAAAGGTGGATGTGTCTAATGCTTTGGTTAGCACATCTGCCAGCTGATCCTTAGTTGGAACATGATGCAGAGAAATCAAACCTTTTTCATAGCAATCCCTCACAAAGTGATGTCTGATGTCAATGTGTTTGGTGGTTGAGTGGGAAACTGGATTTTTGATGATATTTTATGCTGCCTGGCTATCCAACATGAGTGGTGTCTTTAAGGCAGTGATACCAAAATCCAGCAACTGATTTTGAAGCCAGAGCAGTTGGGCTGTACAGCTTGCAGCAGCTATATATTCTGCCTCAGCAGTGGATGTGGAAACAGCTGCTTTCTTTTTGCTTTGCCAAGACACTAAGCAATTGCCTAGGAATTGGCACCCTCCTGAAGTGGACTTCCTTGTCTTGTCACATCCAGCAAAATCACTATCTGAGAAACCTGAAAGCTCAATTTTACCATCAGCTGGATACCAGATACCAAGTGTGGGAGCACCTTTTAGGTATCTGAATATCCTTTTTACAGTAATAAGGTTTGAATTTCTAGGGGTTGATTGGGATCTGGCACAAACACTTGTTGCAAACATGATATCTAGCCTGGATGCAGTTAGGTACAATAAAGACCCAATCATGCTTCTATACAAAGTTTGATTAACCAATTCATCCTTCTCATCAGATATGACTATTTTATTAGTTGCAATGGGTGTACTACATGGCTTACAATCATCCATATCAAATTTCTTTAAAAGTTCTTTGGCATATTTGCCTTGATGGATGAAAGTGCCATTTTGCAGTTGCCTTACTTGGAGACCAAGAAAGCACTGGAGTTCACCCATTTCACTCATTTCAAACTCAGCTGTCATGAGTTGCCTAAACTCTTCACACATTTTATTACATGTGCTTCCAAAAATGATGTCATCCACATAAATTTGGACAATCATCAAATCCTTTCCTTTCCATTTTAAAAATAGTGTTTTATCTATTCTACCTCTTGTGAACCCAATGGATAGTAGGAAGGTGGAAAGAGTTTCATACCAGGCCCTTGGTGCTTGTTTCAAGCCATACAAAGCTTTATTTAGCTTGTAGACATCATTTGGATTAAATGGATCCTCAAAGCCTGGAGGTTGACAAACATAAACCTCCTCTTGAATCTTACCATAGAGGAATGCACATTTGATATCCATTTGGTACACCTTGATGTTGTGGTTGACAGCAAAGGCCAGAAATAATCTGATAGCTTCAAGTCTTGCTACAGGGGCAAATGTTTCATCATAGTCAATGCCCTCTTCTTATCTGAAACCTTGAACCACAAGCCTGGCTTTATTCTTGATAACAATGCCCCTTTCATCAGTTTTGTTTTTGAAGACCCACTTTGTGCCAATAGGACTTACACCCTCTGGCAGTGGTACAAGCTCCCATACTTGTTGTCTTTTGAACTGTTGGAGCTCCTCTTTCATGGCCTCTACCCAGCTGTTGTCTTTTAGTGCCTCTTGGTACTTGACTAGCTGATGGAGAGATAGAAAACCAGCAAAAAGACAAATGTTTTGGGATTGACTTCTTGTGAGCACCCCTTCATTGATGTTGCCAATGATTTGATCTGGTGGATGAGATTTCAAAAAATTAGATCTCCTTTGTATGGAACAATGGCATTGAGTGGGGATGGCTGCAGATGTGAATCATCTGAGCTAACCACTACTGGTGACTTTGATGATCCAACAGTGGCTTCAAAAGGTGGTGGAATAGGTGGTAAAGGTGTGGACACATGCTGAATTTGATCCACTGTTTGAGGACTTTTATCAACAGTGCTTGATGATGTGGAAGCGGTGGTTAAGGGGCTACTTTGGTCAATAACTGTTGAGGTAGCAGTGGTTGAGCTTTGACAGTTGTTTTGAACATCTGCTGCTCTTCCCAATATGACAGACTTTTGCTGAGGAATGATGATCTCATACCCATAGTCTGGAGATGAATCCTCTGATGGACCTGCACTGTTAGTCTTGACAGCAGTATTTTCAAAAGTGAATTTATCAAGATCAAACAAATCTGCATGATTTGCTGGAATTTTCATTGATGAAAGTTCATTGAACTTTACATTCAAAGTCTCTTCCACTGTTTTGGTCCTTGTGTTAAACACTTTGTAGGCCTTAGCAGTGGTAGAGTATCCTAGATGATAACCACAATCAATTTTGGCTGCAAACTTAGAAATGGAATCTTTTAAGTTTAAGATGAAGCATGGGCAACCAAAAACTTTGAAATATGAAATCAATGGCTTTATTTTATACAGCAGTTCATAGGCAGTCTTTTGATGCCTGGGGTTGATTAAAACTCTGTTTTGGACATAGCAAGCAATGTTTACTGCCTCTGCCCAAAAAGTTAATGGCAAACCTGAATCAGCAAGCATGGTTCTGGCAACCTCAGTCAAAGTCCTATTCTTTCTTTCAAAAACCCCATTTTGTTCTGGTATTATTGGAATGTTGTATTGCCTCACAATTCCTTTTGACACACAGAAATCATCCAACTCCTTGTTCCTAAACTCTGTGCCATTGTCACTTCTGAAGATTTTCACTGGAAGGTCAAACTGCTTTTCAACCTATTTCACAATGTCTTGCAGAATGCCTGCAGTCTCATCCTTTGAGTGTAAAAAGTAAGTCCATGTAAACCTAGAAAAGTCATCAACAATAACCAAGCAATACCTCTTTTTCTTGAGACTCGTGACTTTAACTGGGCCAAACAAATCCATATGAAGCATTTGCAAACATTTGGTTGTTTTGGACTCATCAATGGATTTGTAGGAGCTTTTATGTTGTTTTCCTTTTAGGTAGGAAACACAATGCTCAGGACAGGTGAACAGTTTTTGAGGTAAACCTCTTACTAACCCCTGTTTTGAAATGGCAGTGATTGTCTTGAGATTTGTGTGCCCCAATCTTCTGTTCCATAGTTCTGTCTCTTTGTTTGATGCAGCTGAGAACAGACATGCATCAGTTCTGGGGCTCTCTTTTGACATTTCCACCACATAAACATTGCCACTTCTTTGAGCAACAAGTTTGGTTTTTCCAGTTTTTATTATTGCTTCAATCTTTTCAACCATTTCTGGTCCAACAATCCTACAACACTCCTTTGTGAAAAATGACCCATACCCCTTGTCACTCATTTGTGAAACACTCAGGAGGTTGAATTTTAGATTGTCTATCAGATTGACATTTTCAAATTTTACATTACCAGACTGTACTGTACCAGACCCCAGAACTTTCCCTTTACTATTATTACCAAAGGATATATCACCCCCTCCATGAATTTTGAAATCTTTGAGAAGGGCTTTACATCCTGTCATGTGCCTGGAGCCTCCACTATCTACATACCAAAGACTATCTAAGCATGCAGAAGCTCCCTACACATGAAGTAAAAGGATTAGTTCATTAGGGTCTCCAAACCCAATAAGGCTTTGGATGGGGTCTCAACAGTGTCTGGGATGAGTTCAGATGCATGGGCAGTGGTTAGGTCAGGGGTTTGGACAGTTCTAGGACTGTTTCTCTCTAACCACTGTTGTGGGTTTTGACCAATCACCTGCTGATAACCAAAAGGATGCCTGTTCACTCTTGGTTTAGAGGGCCTTTTGTAGGTCTCATAAACGTGTGGAATCCTTTGGTAAGATGATTGTCCCTTGCCTCTTCTGAAATGGTTGGCAGGGGGTGCATCAGTCACTTGAACATCTCTTTGGACAGATGTTTGATTCAGCTATTTTGTAACAGCTGTTTGGACTGGCACAAACAGTGGTTGATTCTTGGTGAATTTGACAGATGATGTTGATGGACTCAAGGATGTTTTAGCAGTGTACTCATTCTTTTTAACATCAAAGTTTTTGAGATACACACATGCTTGAGTTTTGTGGTTTGTTTTACCACAGATGGTGCAACTTTCAGCAAGGACAATGACACTTGTTTTGTTTAGATCATATGATTTTAGATGAAAACAGTCTTTTGTTAGATGATTTCTCTTTTCGCAAAAATCACAAAACAGGTTTTTGATCTTTTCTCTTTTCTTCCTTTTCTCAGACTCCTTAGCAACAGAGTTTTGAACCACTGTTGGGATGTCTTTGATAGGAATGACCTTTTCTTTTGGAGCTGTGACACCATCAGTGGTTGTAAAGTCCATAGGCTTGAAATTTTCAAGAATGTCACACTCATTAGACCATGTGGGTTTAAATTGGTATTTCTCAATTTCCTCAAAAGTTGAGGACCCCACAGATCTTTCCAAAGTGATTTTGTTACCAAGTTTGTCGGTTATTTTAACCTCTTGGCCATTCTTGTTGGTTGGTTTAATTTCAGATGAACCAGCTTGTTTTCCAGCAGTGTTTACAAGATCATTATATTTTCTATATCCTACACCAAACTTGACATTGCTTTCAAGCTGTTTCTCAAGCATAACTTCATACCCTTTACAAGATTCCACCCATCTTTCACAAGTGATTTGGGTGGACTCCAACTCCTTTTTGCAAACTTGGTATTTTTCTACCATAGTTTGGAGTTGAGTCTTGGTTATGCTCTGCTCTTCTTTGAGACTGCTGATTTCTTTGTCTTTTTCAGCCAATTTGTTTCTATGTTCTTTTAATAACTTTTCAAATTTGACTTCATCAGTTAAGACTTTATCCCTAAGGTTTTCATTTACCTCTTTGATGTTAGCAAATGCAATAATGCATTTGTCTTAACACAGTTTTTCAAGAACTTGAGGTGTTACCTTAGCAGCAGCCATCATGGCACAATCACATTGATGATCACCTTCTTCATCAGCTCTATCTTCTTTCTCACCTGCTTTCTTCTATTCCTTTTATTCTTTGTCTTCTTCGGACCAGGGGTCAGACAGTGGTTCAATCAGGGTTTCTGAATTTTCTCCCAGCAGTAGTTCACCAGCAACAGCAGTAACCACTGCTTCAGTCACTTCATCCACTGTTTCAACACTTAGCTGTTCACCTTCAGTTTCTACCCCTTCTGGTATAGACTCTAGTGCCATCAAACAAAATTCATCATTAGTAGGATCATTAAAAGCATTGAGTGCAAAATTTTCATTACTAAGCTCATCAGGCATACTGCTCCAGTCAACAAAGCCTTGAGTGAAAAAGCTTTGCTAATCTGGTTGTGTTACTGTTGGAGCAACTGGTTGAGGTGCAACAGGTTGCACTTGTGCCTGAGGGACAGGGGTTTTAACATACTGAATTTGTGGAACAGTGGTTTGAACATAATGCACAGGCACAGGGGTTGCAGAGCAGTGTTAACATGGGCAGCAGGGGTATATTGGGTATAGTGCACAGTGCTTTGATGTTCTGGTCTAGGGTTTGAGCTAGAATGAGTGATTATTGGACCAGTGGTTTGACTCCTGCATTCCCTAGCAAAATGACCTAGCCTATTGCACTTATAACACTTAATTTTTTATTTATCCAACCCCACTTTTAAATTCCCATGTAACCCTGGGAATTTTCTCCCTGTTCTTTTGTAGAATTTGCTTGTTCTTACACTAAGTAAAGCCAATTGATGCAAAATGTCCATCTCTTCTAAGTCAGTGGGATCAAAGTGTTGCAAATCATTGAGTTCACAACACAAGTTATCTGACATCTGGTTTTCACAATTTGCAGTAAAAGCATAATTTGCAGAGTGAGAATCAGGGTTGTTGAAAATTCCACCAGCAGTTATATCAATAAAGTGATTATAACCCTGATCCTTACTATTGCTACCAGATTCTTCTTGACCAAAAAGAGCTGTGCTGGTAAATGAATAATCATCAGCAACTTTGCCAGACTCTTGCAACTTCTTTTTCTGGTTTAACTCCCTTTCATAGGTCAGGAGTCTACCATGAAGTTGGGTCAGGGTCAGATCTTTGAACTCAACAGAGTTTCTAGTAACAAATGCAATGGTATCCCATTTTTCTGGTAGTGATCTAAGGAACCTGCTTATTTGAGTTGAATTTGGAAATGTTACTTTAACAAGCCTTAGTTCACTAATGAGACAACTGAATCGTTCAAACTGCTGAGTCAATGATTCACCCTTGATGTGACAAAATGTTTCATACTGCTGATTCAAAATTTCCCTATTGTTTTCAATAACTTCTTCTGTTCCCCCAAACTGTTCCTTCAGTGCATCCCATAGCTCTTTGGCACTGTTACAATGTAACAGTCCAGCATAGATCTCATTGGGTAATGCAGATGCTATGATGCTAAATGCTTTGGCATCGAGTTTGAACTTTTGAAAATCAGTTTCAATATAGTTTTCAGATGGTTTAGGTACGAACTTCTTTGCATCCTCAGCACTTGGTACCATAGGAACATGGGGACCAAAAACAAAAGACCTCCAACATCCAGTGTTCTGTTGAGCAAGGATGTGACCCATCCTTCTCTGCCAGATGTTGTATTCATTACGTTTAAGCATGGGTGGTTTGAAAAGAGAGCCAATATTATTCTTATCATCTTGTGATTGTGACGTCATCCTGGTTGTTTTACAGCCACTGATTAATCAACTTTGATGGTGATTAAACCTTGCTCTGTTTTTCAACAAAACGAACAAACTATCGATATAAACGATTATGAGCTGAACTGTTTATGTCAAAATGATTGTTAAATCAAATTTGATTGTCCAAGCTCTGATACCAATTGTTAGGATCTGAGTTTGGTTTTGATTGTGTTTTACGTTAGAATTAAGATGAAGATGAATGAGTAGTGCAGCGGAATATAAATGATAACAAACTTTGCACACAATCAAATGAGAGAATTGCTTTCAATACACAAGTTTAACATTGAACCGAATGCTTGAATTTATTACAAGATTCAATTACAATTGCAAGTGTATAACAAACTCCCCCTCAGCCTGAGCTCGCAGTGATTTGTTCGTGCAGGAGAAAGATGGTGAAGAGCTCATAGAACAGTACAGAGCACTGTTCTATTTATAGGCACGAGCAAACCACTGAAGCATCTAAGCTGACGTCACCATGAAAGTGACATCTAACCTCCTAACAAACTCTAACATCTGATCTATAAAAAACTCTGCTATGCTAACTACTGTTGTACATTACATTTCATAATATAAACTAAACTACTGCTGCATCTTTCCACTGATGTGAACCCAGCAGTACTTGTCATGATCAGCAGAGCTTGACCCATAGCAATAGATTGAATCAGCAGAGCTTTAGTCTTCCATCAGTCTTTGACTTGGACAGCAGTTGTAGGTCAGCAGTTAGTAAAAATCAGTAGTTTGGAGGTCAGCAGATGTTGAAACCACGTTCAAGGGGAGAGATTTGAATATAAACTTTTGCTTATTCTGGATCCACTGCTCTGATCCAGTTTTGGCTTTGATTATCTATTCCTCTGATAGGGTTCAATCCCAACAGTTATCTTGTGTTTAGTCTTAAAACAATACCGTTTCCTATCTTTAGGCAACAAGAACACAAATTACAAATCCTTTTTGAAAACCAATCATTTATTCTTAGATGATTTTTTATAAGGTTTTGAACCTTCAATTTTTTCAAATTCTCGTCAAAGTTTGGGTCTTATTAATGTGAACACGTGCAATCTGGAAGGGTGGGTGCCTATATCCTGAGTTTTCTGTCTAAGGCTAGAGTGTTCACACAAATCCACATAATCGGACCAGTCACTCTTACCTGGGAACTCTTGGGATGAGTGTCCACTTATAGGCTAAAGCATGTCTTCGCGATACATTATAAATACATATTTACTTTGATTAGCCACTTGGTGTCGTTTGTTTATTCGAGGTAACGAACAAATGATCGCTTTCCTTATGTTTAGTCGACATCTTCAATACCTTTTTGGTTTATTCAAATGTCAATCTCACTCGTTTCTCATGTTTCCTTTTTCTCTTTAGAAAATACCTCCTAGACGCGATCAAACTGAGGATGCTGCCTTCGCAGCCCTAGTCGCTCAGCAGATTGCTGCTGTGATTCCAAACCTCATTACCCAGATAAACCAAGCAAATAAAAATAACAACAATAACAATGCTCAGTGTAACTTCAAAACGTTCAATTCAGCTAAACCACTGAAATTTTCTGGGTCCCAAGGAGCAACTGCGCTCCTACATTGGTTCGAGAGTCTAGAAAGCACATTCCGACATGTTTAGTGTCCAAATGAGCGAAAGGTTGAATTCGCATCTAGTGTTTTTGAGAAACGAGCATTAACATGGTGGAATGATGTGATGAGAGACAGGGGTGCCGATGTGGCATTAGCTCAAACCTGGGAACAGCTTCGAGCCCTGATGATGAAGGAATTCTGTCCTCGTCATGAAATCAGGGCACTGGAAAGGAAATTCGAAGATCTTAAACAAGATAGAGGTGAGCATCGAGCCTACACGGACCGATATGAGGAACTAAGTATGCTATGTCCAACCATGGTTACGCCTTTGGATAAGGCACTTGAAAAGTACATTGATGGCCTCCCTGACTTAGTTCAGGACATTGTTACTGGTAGCAACCCTACCACAGTTAGACAGGCCATTGAGCTATCCGCTACCCTGACTGAATCTCAGATTAGGAAGCGTAAACTTTTCCAAAAAGGCGACAAGAAAACAACCGATGAGACAAAACCAAAGGATAAGCAGACTGAGTTCTCCAAGAAGTCAAAGAAGCGTAAGGCTTCCCAGAACTTCGCCATTGTTACTCAAAACAATCAAGCTGTCCCTAACCAACCAGCTCAACCCCCTGCTAAGAAGCCATACAATGGAACTGCCCCTCTGTGCAACCAATGTAACCTTCACCATCATGCTAATGTACAATGCCGCAAATGCCTGAATTGTGGACTTGTTGGTCATACAGCTAGGGTTTGCCGAGTTGCACAAAATCAAGTTGATAACAACCCTGCACAAGCTCGTTTTCCACCAGGTTCTTGCTACAACTGTGGAGAGATGGGCCATTTCAGATACAATTGCCCAAAGCTTGTTAATGCAAATCCAGCCCGAGGATGAGCATTCGACTAACTGGAAGACGATGCGGCTTAGAGACAATTGAACTTTATGTATTATTTTCTTTTGTTATCTAAAACTATGAAACAACTATTTTGGTTTTTAATAGATCTTTATTCGCATTACGATGTACGAAACAAATATGGTTACATGTATAAATGACATACCTCTACGATGCCGACACCAAGGAACCGTGTTCCTTGCAAGACAAACTACTCTCGTAGTTCTTCCATTTTTGTGATCGCTCACTCCATGAAAATCCTAAGTACTCGTTTCTTCTAAGACATGAAGTACAAGGTACAACTTACAACTCTGGACAAATACCCCAAAGTACCACTTTAAATCCTTAATTGGATACCTAAGGGTACTTCCATGAGTCCTTAATTGGTCTTACGGAATATACATATCATATCTTCCTAGTTTCACGATGTTTTAAACAACATATGGTTTCAAAGGATTATACATGTTTTCAAAAACTTTATATATGATTTCAAAATCATCTCACATGGTTTTAAAATATTTTGTAAACATGTTTACCTAATATACCTAGTACTTGATTACAAAAATATTACATAAGGTTTCAAAAACATTAAACATATTTTCGAAGATCCCATGCATAATTTTCAAAGACAACCTGCTCGTATGTTGCCTTAGCATACGCAGTACGCGATTTTCAAGAACACTCTACTTCGTATGTTGACTTAGCATGCTTAGCACAATGATTTCAAGGATCTATTTGCTTCATATGTTGACTTAGCATATCTAGCACCTTGATTTCATAAACACTATACTTCGTATGTTGACTTAGCATACCTAGTACAAGGTTCCTAAACATTTCCCGCTACACGAATTCCGAATCCTTATAGGATCTTCCTATCTTCATAGTTAGATCCTTGTGGATGTTTAAAGTGCAAAATCAAAGTCCTTAATTGGATTCTTTATGTGCTTTAATACGTATGTTATGATTTAATGAGAACAAAACCGAATCCTTAAAAGATCATCCTATCTTTATAGATAGATTCTTGAGGATGTTTAAAGTACTAATTAAAGTCCATTGATTGGATTCCTGGTGTACTTTAAATGCATATGTACAAATCGAAGACAAGTTAATAACAAGTGATAACAAGATTGATAACAAGCTAATAACAAGCTGATAACAAGTTGATAACCAAGATTGACAAATTATGTGACTATGCGATTGTGTGTTTATATGATGAACTAGTCAAAGTTATCACGAGGTTATTCGTTTGATTCTATCCCCTACACATTATAAAATAAACTGTGCGGATTGTGCAAGGAATTACATAATTATGGATGCATACATAATTATGGAATTCAGTGCACAGAAACCACAGCAAGTTTTGTCATGTGTTAACTTAAACAAGAAAAAAAAGTTATCTATATTCATTTTCGTTTCTGATGAAGTATCCACCAAGGAAAAATGAACTAGCTACTCATTTTTCGCTTCTGAAAGAAATATCCACTAGGAAGTGAATAATCTGTTCGAGAACCATATTCATTTTCGTTTTCGATGAAGTATCCACTGAGGAAAATGAACTATCCGTTCATTTTCACTTCTGAAGAAATATCCACTGAGGAAAATGAATAAATTCATTCCGTTTCTGGTGAAGTATCCACTGAGGAAAATGAACTGTTCATTCATTTTCTCTTCTAAAGAAATATCCACTGAGGGAATGAATAATTCTGTATCGACTTTGTCATTTTCATTTCTGATGGAGTATCCACTGAGGAAAATGAACTATCCGTTCATTTTCGCTTCTGAAAAAATATCCACTGAGGAAAATGAATAATCCTGTATTGATTCTTTCATTTCCACTTCTGATGAAGTATCAATTGAGGAAAATGAATCATCCATTCATTTTCGCTTCTTAAGAAATATCCATTGGGGAAATGAATATTCTTTACAATAAATCCTTCATTTCCACTTCTGACGATGTATCCACTGAGGAAAATGAATTATCCATTCATTTTCACTTCTGAAGAAATATCTATCGGGGAAATGAATACTCTCTACGATAATTCTTTCATTTCCACTTTGGACGAAGTATCCACTGAGGAAAATGAATCATCCATTCATTTTCGCTTCTGAAGAAATATCCATCGGGGAGATGAATATTCTTTACAATAATCCTTCATTTCCACTTCTGACGAAGTATCCACTGAGGAAAATGAATTATCCATTCACTTTCGCTTCCGAAGAAATATCCATCGGGGAAATGAATAATCTATGCAACTATATTTCATTTCCACTTCTGACAAAGTATCCACAGAGGAAAAATGAATTATCCATTCATATTCGCTTCTGAAGAATATCCATCGAGGAAATGAATAACCTATTCAACAATCTTCATTTCTACTTCTGACGAAGTATCCTTCTAAATAAATAACCATTGAGAAATGAACAACTTATACATTCCTTCATTTCCGTTTCTGACAAAAGTATCCGTTAGAGAAAACGAATTATCTATTCATTTCCGCTTTTGAAGAAATATCCATTGGAAATGAATAACCTATTCACCTTTCATTTTCACTCCTGACGAAGAATCTATTGAGGAAAATGAATTATCCATTCATTTTCGCTTCTGAAGATTAACCACTGGGGAAAATGAAATACAATCCTTACAAGATCTTTCTGTTTTAATAGTTGGATTCTTAAAGGATACTCACGGAACTATTGGTTGATTTGGTTTTAACATTGATCAAATCCCTCATTCCCACTTCCTGCTTTAATCGAGGGAGTATCTATTAGGGGATGCGCATCATAGGTATAACAGCCAGTTCCCACTTCCTGCATTATCTAAGGAAGCATCCACTGGGGAATGATAAAGTTATGCCTTACGTGGAGATCATTGATGGGTAACTCTATGCAAATAGATAAAACTCCAGATTTCCGCGCAAGACAATTGTTTAACACAACTATACAAACAGACTCCTACGAATAAATTTCGGGATGAAATTTCCTAAAGTAGGGGAGACTATGACATATGTGCCTCAATGACCATCATACAAATACGAATCCAATGAAATCTTGTGTTTCATTCTTGCGATTTTTACAAATACATGTTACATTTACATATATCAATTCTTGTTCGATTTCGAGCTCTTAGTCGCTTTCTGGAAAGTTATACGCAAACTGTTACGTAAACGTAATCAGTTTAACACGAAAAACACTCTGGAATAGTGACATAATCTTAACATACCTTAAATAACCTTTACATAACTTATAAATAAGTTTTGAAGGGTTAGGTGTGTCAAAAACAAGTTTATTCAATCGCATGGACTATTTGCGACAAACTGCGAAAGTCTGCCGATTCGTATCACAACGTACACTCTGGAAGAATATCATAAGTTAAACATACCCTAAATATCCTTTACATAGCTTAGAAATAAGCTTTGAAGGGTTCGGTATGCGAAAAATACGCTTATTTGATCATCAGGGGCTAAAAGCGTAAAAAACTGCATAAGTTTGCATTTACGCGCATATCTTATGTTCTGAACATATCCGGACATCCAAAAATTTTTGAAATCATTAAAATATTGTATTTTAGTGATTGGAATGCAAAAATACCATTCGTCGTGTAATTTGGATCTTTTTGCGCTTCCGTTCGAGTTTCATCGTAATTAACCGAATAACGTGACCGTACGACCAAACGAACCGACATCTGTGATATTTTCAAACATATTTCAAGTCCCCTATTCTTTAACATCCTTGTAGAGCCTTGAAATGGGGTTGACGGGGGGGTTAAATGCATCAAAAATCAAGTTTTTAGCATGCAGGGGCCTGTTTTGCCAAAAAATGAATGTTTCTGGTCAGACTGCTAGGCTGGGCACGAAGGCCAGTGTTGTTTCCTTTGCGGCCCATGAGGCCTGGAGCTGGTAGAGTCAACGAATCCTTCAAAACAGCTTGTTCCCCTTGGTTTTAACCATAGCTTTTGCATACTATGGACTGGTTTAAGTATTCCCCAAGTTGCCCAATCAATGTACAACAAGTGTAAGGCCAAGATCATGTTTAAAAACACTTGGAATGATCTTATTGATTCAAGAAATCTATAAATAGCAAGGGGTTTTCAACAATGTTCCTTGCTCATTTGATCTTTCCACTCTAATCTGCTCTAAGTGGAGGCAATCTCTTGTTGAGGGCTACCTACCTGAGCATTCTTTGTCCTCTCTTCAAGCATTGGACCATCGTAAGTGTTATTTCATCTTTGTTTAGTTAAATCATGCAAGAAAGTCAAACAGTGTTTGACTTTTAGCTTTGACCATGAATCGGTCAAGACAAAGTTCGTTTGAACTTTGCAACGTGAGCGTAATCACGATGGTTATAGTCCCTTGTGACTATACCTACTGATTACCACGTTGACTAGTCAAATTGACAAGTCATAGTTTCGGTCAAAATGCCGATTATGTGAATTTTGCGACGAAACTATTTTCGGGTATCAAAACACTTTGTTTTGATATCAAATCAGTTTTCTAACTTAGTTAAACATGTTTTAACATGTTTCACTCGTCACTTTTAGCTTAGTGCTTGTATAGGGTCGTAAGTCAAGCGGTCTAAACCACCGCTTAGACTTTCGAACCCGACCCGTTTGTTCGATCATTAGGATCAGACCAAATATATTTTGTGACCATGGTTATATAGGGAATAACCTTCTGAGGTTATACCTTATGGTCACTTAGTTTGATTAGTTGTATGATAGGTAGTTTATATGCCTTAGGAAAATGACCAAAATGCCCTTTTCATGCATAATTTGAATTTAAGCATATGTGACTTACTTTTTGACACTTAAACTGATTATGCAATGTCATTAAACATATTAGGGCATATAAATACTTGTCATAGGACTAGTTAGGCTATTCATTTGCGCTTTTGCGCAAATGACGCGTTAAAGTAGCGTAGACTACCTTAACGGGTCATAACGGGTCATTACCACTTAGGATAGGTTCCGAATTAGAATATAGGCTTTGTTAAACCATATCACATGAGTTCCAATACTCATTTGGTTTACGAAACCTCATTCTACCTGATCTCCCGATTTAGGTGCTGATTTATTAACACAGTGATCCGATACTAGGTGCCACTTGAATCCTTGATTTCCTGAGCTTGCTAGTTCACTTAATCGAGGATACCTTGCAATCTCAAGTGAGTACATAGTTCCCCTATTTTACTGCTTTCAATTGTTTTGGGGAGATACATATGTGCTAAACGATTTTTGAGTTTTCGAAACGAATACTAGGGTTTATATCAAACACAACGATTTCGATAATGTGAACGAACTTGTTGGGACGTTAATACATAACACGAATAACATTCATTAACAATGATCAAGCTGACCAGTAGTATGTTATGGTACCATAGGATCTGACAAATCTCGTTATCGGACTATCGCCATGGTTATGTATGGGGGTAATGTGGGTAACGACATAACCTGATGATTGTTAACTTACCCTTTGGTGGTTTGTTAATATGAGTTGAACGATGAACGAGTCACACAGGTTTGAATGTATTCGACGAGACGACCAAAAGTTAGTTTTCACAATTAAAACATGAACGATTGGAACGATTTGAACTACTGAACTATGCGAACGATTTGAACTATTTGAACGATTTGAACTATTGAACTATTCGAACGATTTGAAATATTTGAACGATTTGAACTATTTAACTATGTGAATGATTTGAACTATTTGAACGATTTGAACTATTGAACTATGTGAACGATTTGAACTATTTGAACAATTTGAACTATTTGAACGATTTGAACTATTGAACTATTGAACTATGTGAACGATTTGAACTATTTGAATGATTAGAACTATGTGAACTATTTGAACGATTTTGGATGATTGGTTTATGGTAAGTGATTAGATAACGAGATGGGTGTAATGTGATAAAAGCATGGTGCATACGCCGCTGGTACTTCCTATATATAAGTGTTTTTATCATATTACATGGCGTAGCGTTATCTAGATCACTTGGACAAATGTTTTCAAACGATGCACACAACGAGGTTTACTTAAAGATATAAACCTTACGAGTTTTCATACAAGACGATTTACTACCTGGTTTTACAAAAACAAATGTTTTTAGTCAAGATTCATGGCTACAATGGTTTTGATTTACTTATATCATCTCGTAAAGGTGATAAAACATATTGAAATATTAAACACTCTTTTGATTTCAAGGTACACGCTCGAAAACTCTCGTAGTTGGACGAGGTATTACAATATGTACTCAAAGCCATGAATCCGACACACTCACAAAACCTATGTACTCGTCGGCATTTTTATGCTAACTTATTTTTACATATGTTTCAGGTACTGTTATATGATGATGTTTGATGATGTTCATGATGCATGCTCACATAGGAATGGACGATGTGACAACTCGAGTTTCCGACAGTTCACTTTTGCTGTTATTGCACGATAACTGTCTAACTGTTTGTTTATACGACTAGTTTGCTTTGTAACCATACACGTTATGACTTTGTTTGCTGATATAACATGAATCTGGTTTGGAAAACACTTAAACTATTTGAGCTTATATCTGTCTCGACGAAACGGGACTGTGTTCCTCCATAAACCACATCGACGAAACATAGTTGATTCGTCATAAGCATGTCCGACGAAACAGGCTGTTTCGCCGGCCCACTTATTCGCCAAAGCCCATTACGGGCCCAGTACGTAAAGTTGTATATTAAAACGTGAACCGACTCCTGTTTTCACACTTTTGGCGAATAAGAAACCCTAGAGCCCTCCTTTGTGCGACGGCAGATTGGAACCCTCGAAGCCATCCAAGATCGATCAAAATCTTTATTCCGTCCCACCGGTTAGTGTGCAATATCCTAGATTAATCAAACTGTTAAGTTGCTGAGCAAATAGTTGATTTTAGGTTTGGATACCATTGATTGTTGTTGATGATTATTTACGGATCTGTAATCGTGATGTTTGATATTGTTGAATCTGTGAACTATATGCTAGATGGTCGAAAATACATGATTACTGCTTGTTGATGATACTGATCGGCGGATTAGGGTTTCTGTGTAACTGTTAGATGATGCGACGTAACTGATACCTCTGTGAAACATATTTGACGAAACGGATGTTTTGGCGAAACAAAACTCACGGCGAAACAGATCGTGTTTCGCCGAAGGGTATTTGACGAAACAGATTGTGATTCGTCGAGGGGGTTCACGGCGAAACAAGGGTGTTTCGCCAAATGGGTAATCGGCACAGTAATTTGATTTCTTTCTGTTAAAAGTTAACTGGACTAACTAACTGAGGTTAAATGATATGCTTGACTTGTATGATCATGAATACGTGCAATGTGCTACTTGGTGATTATTGATGCGTTGTCCACTATGATTATACTTACGTGCCAACTTCGTTAATACAAACTGATTATGTATACGTGCGTACTTTAGGACGTGATTGATTTACTGTGAGCATAGTAAGCATACCGAGCAAACCAAGGTGAGTTCACACCAGCCAAGGCATGGGATTCCCAGGGGTTGGGAATGGGTTTGAATAACTACTCGTACAACTATTACTGTTAAACTAATTATTACTGTCCTCGGTTGAAGGGCACGTACGTAAAACCTACGTACAGTTATACTTATTACTGTCCTCGGATTGAAGGGCACGTACGTAAAGCCTACGTACACGATCTTAAGACCATCACCTCTATCAAAGGAAGTCCCTCAATTATCGACTTAATCGCCGAGGCCTAGGGCGAGTGGGTCATTAGTTAATAGCGCTATTAGGTTTAACAAACCTCACACCGTGCCAGTCGGACGGGCGTGTACTAATGGACTATGGGCAAAGGGTCAATGCTGATAGACATTGACTTAGCGCACCTCTTATATTTTCGTAGCAGTCGATACGCGTGGTCTAGTAACACATGGGAAGCCCCCACTAATCATCGCACGCATGCCTGGACTGGCAGCAAGGATTAACGCGATACATGATTACAAAACGAATATATACGATTTATGAAACGAATACTTTAACCAAACAACTATCTGTGAACTCGCTCAACTTTGTTGTTGATTCGTTGCTACATGCCTTGCAGGTCATTAGGTACCCATGGAGCTTGCACACGGAGGAACGGTCGTTGTGGGACATGGCGATGTGTGCCATGCTTTTGACTTTACCTTATTTCATATTTAATACTTGCTATGGGTTTTACAAATTATGCTTCCGCTAAACACCTAACTATGCTTTGGTTTTGAACACCTTTCATATTGGTTTGTTGAATTATGTTTACTTATCTACTTGTTCAATATGATTGGTGGCTTGATCCTGGTCAGTCACGCCTCCAAGCGGTGGTACTCCGCGTGTGGATTTTTGGGGGTGTGACAGATTGGTATCAGAGCCATTGGTTATAGAGAACTCGGTTTTAATAAGGGAAAACGTTTTTGTTAAAACCAGACTATAACCAGAACAGTGCTCAATGATCCACAACGACGCCTCGCTCCACGTGCAAGACTCAACATCCTAGGTAATAAGGTTTATGTTTATTGCCTACATGCTAGAATTACATAGAACTTTGCTCGTGGTATGCTTAGATTACATTGTCTACTATTCGTTATTGCTCGAGAACACTTGTGTGCTTACTCTTTTATGTCATCGCACTATTCACGAACCTCTCTCACTTATGTTGCATTTGCTATGAAGATCATGGCTGGACGTATCAACTTGACTCAAGCCCAGTTGACGGCTCTCATTAACGAACGAGTTGCTGCGGCACTTGCAACCATACAAGCAGGAGGTATACCCTGCAGTCGTAACTAAGATCTTTTAGATCCTACACTCCTAAACCAACTCTTGTGTTTAACCTTGTCCTATTCTTATACACAATAGGTCAACACGCTCAGCCACCTGTTTGCACCTTCAAAAATCTCGAGGATTGCCGACCTAGTACCTTCACTGGTACTGAGGGAGTTTTATGCCTCCTCCATTGGTTCGAAAGGCTCGAAACTGACTTTGAGGTGCGTGACTGCCCTGAGTCTCGTAGAGTAAAGTTTGCAACTGGAACACTCGAAGGTGCTGCATTAACCTAGTGGGAAGCACAGGTTCAAATGTTAGGGCTGGCAGCTGCTAATGCCACCCCCTGGAACGAGTTCAAGGACCTAATTAAGGAAGAGTTTTGCAGTCGGGAAGACATCCACAAACTAGAGGTGGAGTTCCTCAACTTACAGATGGCGGGGTCTGAAATTGAGGCTTATACGAAGAGATCAAATGAATTAGCCACATTTTGTCCCACTATGGTAGACCCTCCCACCAAACGCATCGAACTGTATCTCAAGGGTCTGGTGCCCGAAATTCAGAGTCATGTGACCGCAGCAAATCTTGGCACTATCCAGCAAGTCACTCGGCTTGCTCATCGTCTCACAGACCAGGCAGTAGAACAAAACAAACTACCGAAACGTGTTAAAGCTGTACTACATGTGCTTCTAGTGACAACAAACGCAAGTGGGATGGAAATCTGATCAAGGAATTAATTCCGGTTCAGCCTCTGGCGCAGCAGCAAAAGATAGGTGACTACCAAAGTCCCAGTCAGCAATTTTTTGGTAGTCGTGGGCCGAGTGGATATCGAGGAAATCATCCAAAGTGTAACAGATGCAATAGGCACCACAGCGGTCAGTGCAACAAGGGTCGTTGTTAGAGGTGTCTCAAGATAGGTCATGAAGCTAAGGATTGTCGAAACTCACGTCCCGTAACTCAAGAACAGCAACGACCGCCTCAATCTCCACAGAATCAGCAGCAACAACAAAGTTTTAAAGGATGTTTTCAGTATGATGCTAAAGATCACTACAAGAGACATTGTTCGCAAATAAACCAGGACCAGACTCAGAACCACAACCATGGAGACAGGGACGACCATGGGGATAGCATTGGGGCAAACAAGGGAAACAATGACGCCGGGGCCGCGTGAACGTGATAGGTTAGGGTGACGCAAGGAATGATCCCAACGTAGTAATGGGTAAGTTTCTTCTTGACGACTTTTATGTTACTGTATTGTTTGATTCGGGTGCGGATACCAATTATATGTCTCTGAAAATTAGTCAAATGCTTAAACTCGCACCAACACTTTTGAACACCAAACATGTCGTAGAGTTAGCTAATGGAAAAAGTCTAGAGGCCACACGCATAGTTCAGGGTTGTAATCTTATCCTCACTGGTCAGACTTTCTCTATCGATCTCATTCCTATAACTCTGGGTAGTTTCAATATCGTCATTGGTATGGATTGGTTATCCCAACAACAAGCAGAGATCCTATGCAAGGAAAAGTTCATTCGCATTCCCCGTTCTGGCAAAGAACCTCTCGAAGTTCAAGGCGACAAGAGTGGTGTCGTGAGTGGCATCATCTCCTTCTTGAAGGCTCAGAAGTGTTTGCGAAAGGGCCACACAGCTATATTAGCACTCGTTACTGATACATCGACGAAAGAGAAGAAGTTTGAGGATATTCCGGTGGTACGCGATTTTCCTCAAGTGTTTCCTGAAGAGTTACCTGGGTTACCACCTCATCGTCAGGTCGAATTTTAGATCGGGCTAGCTCTAGGAGCAGCACCCATAGCTCGAGCACCTTATCGCTTAGCTCCAACTGAACTGGAAGAACTGTCTAAGCAATTGCAAGAACTCTTGGAAAAGGGTTTCATACGACCTAGCTCTTCGCCCTGGGGAGCTCCAGTATTAATTGTGAAGAAGAAAGACGGTACCTTTCGTACGTGCATAGATTACCGCAAACTGAACAAAGTGACTGTGAAGAATCGCTACCCTCTTCCACGCATCGACGACTTATTCGACCAGTTGCAAGGGTCGAGCTATTACACGAAGATCGACCTGAGGTCAGGCTATCACCAACTGAGAGTCCGGGATGAGGACGTCTCCAAAACAGTATTCAGAACTCGCTACGGCCATTACGAGTTTTTGGTCATGCCATTCGGGCTAACGAACGCGCCTGCGGTTTTCATGGATCTTATGAACAGGGTGTGCAAACCTTATCTTGACAAGTTTGTTATTGTTTTCTTCGACGACATCCTGATTTATTTGAAGAATCGGGAGGAACATGAGCAGCATTTACGACTTATTCTGGAACTCCTTCGAACGGAACAGCTGTACGCTAAGTTTTCAAAATGCGACTTCTGGCTTTGTGGAGTCCACTTTCTAGGCCACGTGGTAAACAAGGATGGGATTCATGTCGACCCATCCAAGGTAGATTCGATCAAGAACTGGCCTGCACCTAGCACACCAACCGAAATACGCAAATTCTTGGGTTTGGCGGGTTATTATAGAAAGTTCATCAAAGATTTCTCAGAGATTGCACAGCCGCTTACACTACTGACACAGAAAGGTGTTGTTTATCGTTGGGGTAATACACAGGAAACAGCATTTCAGTACTTAGAGGATAGACTTTGTAGCGCACCTATCCTCTCATTGCCTGAAGGCACGGACGATTTTGTAGTCTACTGTGACTCATCCATCCAAGGTCTTGGATGTGTGTTGATGCAACGGGATAGAGTTATTGCTTATGCTTCGCGCCAACTTAAGATTCACGAACGGAATTATACAACACACGATTTAGAGCTAGGAGCTGTTGTTTTTGCGCTCAAGATATGGCGACATTTCCTGTAGGGCACTAAGTGCACCATCTACACCGATCACAGGAGTCTTGAGCATATATTCAAGCAGAAGAATTGAACATGCGACAACGTCGATGGGTCGAATTACTGAACGATTACGAATGTGCTATAAGTACCATCCGGGCAAAGCCAATGTGGTGGCTGATGCCCTCTGTCGAAAGGATACTACACCTAGGCGTGTACGAACGTTGCAACTCACTATTCAGTCTAGTCTTCCTGCACAGATACGAGATGCTCAGGTAGAAGCATTGAAACCAGAAAACGTCAGGACTGAAGCCCTACGCGGCTCAAGGCAACGATTAGAACAAAAGGCAGACGGAGCTTACTATGTAACAGGACGCATCTGGGTCCCACTCTATGGCAACTTACGCGAGCTTGTAATGGACGAAGCTCATAAATCTCGCTACTCAGTACATCCTGGTTCGGATAAGACGTACCACGACTTGAGAACTATATATTGGTGGTCTAGCATGAAAGCTCACATAGCAACTTACGTTAGCAAGTGTTTGACTTGTGCGAGAGTCAAAGTGGAATATCAGAAACCTTCAGGCCCACTTCAACAACCTGAGATACCACAATGGAAATGGGAACAAATTTCCATGGATTTTGTTACTGGCCTACCTAGATCTCAGCGCGGAAATGATACTATTTGGGTGATCGTGGATCGACTCACGAAGTCTGCACACTTCTTGGCTATCAAGGAAACGGATAAGTTCTCCACTTTAGCAGACGTATATCTAAAGGAAGTTGTTTCGAGGCACGGGGTGCCCACCTCTATTATCTCTGATTATGATGCACGTTTTACTTCAGAACTGTGGCAAGCAATGCACAAATCTTTTGACTCTCGTTTAGAAATGAGCACAGCTTATCACCCTCAGACAGATGGGCAGTCTGAGCGCACTACTCAAACATTAGAAGACATGCTTCGTGCATGTGTAATTGACTTTGGCAACGGCTGGGAAAAGCATCTGCCACTTGTGGAATTTTCGGACAATAACAGCTACCACACCAGCATTAAAGCTGCTCCATTCGAGGCATTGTACGGGCGTAAATGCCGATCACCTCATTGTTGGGCAGAGGTGGGTGACAGTCAGATCACAGGTCCAGAAATGGTAGTTGATACTACTGAAAAGATTGCTCAAATACGACAACGCACGGCGACAGCTCGTGACCGTCAGAAAGCATACGCCGATAAAGACAGGAAACTACTCGAGTTCCAGGTTGGGGATCGAGTGCTACTCAAAGTTTCACCCTGGAAGGGTGTTGTTCGTTTTGGCAAAAGAGGCAAGCTCAATCCGCGATAAGTCGGACCATTCGAAATCATCGAGAAAATAGGCAACGTGGTCTACAGACTGAACTTACCAGCTGAACTCAGTGCAGTTCACAACGTCTCTCACGTGTCGAATCTGAAGAAGTGTCTGTCAGATGAGACCCTCATAGTTCCTTTGAAGGAGCTCACTATCGAAGATCAGTTGCGATTCGTCGAGGAACCAGTTGAAATCATGGACCGGGATGTTAAGGTCCTCAAGAACACGAGAATCCCTCTTGTACGAGTTCGTTGGAACTCCCGTCGTGGCCCAGAGTTTACCTGGGAACGAGAAGACCAAATGGAACTCAAATATCCCCAGTTGTTCGAAAACAATGCAACTACTACTGAGGCTGAAGCTACTCCAGAATTTCGGGACGAAATTCCAACTCAACGGAGGGATGATGTGACACCCCAGGGAAAACCAGTAAACGACACAACTTACCTACAGTAACCGCATGCTAAATTTCGGGACGAAATTTCTTTCAAGTTGGGGATAATGTGACAACTCGAGTTTCCGACAGTTCACTTTTGCTTTTATTGCACGATAACTGTCTAACTGTTTGTTTATACGACTAGTTTGCTTTGTAACCATACACGTTATGACTTTGTTTGCTGATATAACATGAATCTTGTTTGGAAAACACTTAAACTATTTGAGCTTATATCTGTCTCGACGAAACGGGACTGTGTTCCGCCATAAACCACATCGACGAAACATAGTTGATTCGTCATAAGCATGTCCGACGAAACAGGCTGTTTCGCCGGCCCACTTATTCGCCAAAGCCCATTACGGGCCCAGTACGTAAAGTTGTATATTAAAACGTGAACCGACTCCTGTTTTCACACTTTTGGCGAATAAGAAACCCTAGAGCCCTCCTCTGTGCGACGACAGATTGGAACCCTCGAAGCCATCCAAGATCGATCAAAATCTTTATTCCGTCCCACCGGTTAGTGTGCAATATCCTAGATTAATCAAACTGTTAAGTTGCTGAGCAAATAGTTGATTTTATGTTTGGATACCATTGATTGTTGTTGATGATTATTTACGGATCTGTAAACGATTAGGGTTTCGTGATGTTTGATATTGTTGAATCTGTGAACTATATGCTAGATGGTCGAAAATACATGATTACTGCTTATTGATGATACTGATCGGCGGATTAGGGTTTCTGTGTAACTGTTAGATGATGCGACGTAACTGATACCTCTGTGAAACATATTTGACGAAACGGATGTTTTGGCGAAACAAAACTCACGGCGAAACAGATCGTGTTTCGCCGAAGGGTATTTGACGAAACAGATTGTGATTCGTCGAGGGGGTTCACGGCGAAACAAAGGTGTTTCGCCAAATGGGTAATCGGCACAGTAACTTGATTTCTTTCTGTTAAAAGTTAACTTGACTAACTAACTGAGGTTAAATGATATGCTTGACTTGTATGATCATGAATACGTGCAATGTGCTACTTGGTGATTATTGATGCGTTGTCCACTATGATTATACTTACGTGCCAACTTCGTGAATACAAACTGATTATGTATACGTGCGTACTTTAGGACGTGATTGATTTACTGTGAGCATACTTAGCATACCGAGCAAACCAAGGTGAGTTCACACCAGCCAAGGCATGGGATTCCCAGGGGTTGGGAATGGGTTTGAATAACTACTCGTACAACTATTACTGTTAAACTAATTATTACTGTCCTCGGTTGAAGGGCACGTACGTAAAACCTACGTACAGTTATACTTATTACTGTCCTCGGATTGAAGGGCACGTACGTAAAGCCTACGTACACGATCTTAAGACCATCACCTCTATCAAAGGAAGTCCCTCAATTATCGACTTAATCGCCGAGGCCTAGGGCGAGTGGGTCATTAGTTAATAGCGCTATTAGGTTTAACAAACCTCACACCGTGCCAGTCGGACGGGCGTGTACTAATGGACTATGGGCAAAGGGTCAATGCTGATAGACATTGACTTAGCGCACCTCTTATATTTTCGTAGCAGTCGATACGCATGGTCTAGTAACACATGGGAAGCCCCCACTAATCATCGCATGCATGCCTGGACTGGCAGCAAGGATTAACGCGATACATGATTACAAAACGAATATATACGATTTATGAAACGAATACTTTAACCAAACAACTATCTGTGAACTCGCTCAACTTTGTTGTTGATTCGTTGCTACATGCCTTGCAGGTCATTAGGTACCCATGGAGCTTGCACAGGGAGGAACGGTCGTTGTGGGACATGGCGATGTGTGCCATGCTTTTGACTTTACCTTATTTCATATTTAATACTTGCTATGGGTTTTACAAATTATGCTTCCGCTAAACTCCTAACTATGCTTTGGTTTTGAACACCTTTCATATTGGTTTGTTGAATTATGTTTACTTATCTACTTGTTCAATATGATTGGTGGCTTGATCCTGGTCAGTCACGCCTCCAAGCGGTGGTACTCCGCGTGTGGATTTTTGGGGGTGTGACAGATTGGTATCAGAGCCATTGGTTATAGAGAACTCAGTTTTAATAAGGGAAAACGTTTTTGTTAAAACCAGACTATAACCAGAACAGTGCTCAACGATCCACAAGGAGGCCTCGCTCCACGTGCAAGACTCAACATCCTAGGTAATAAGGTTTATGTTTATTGCCTACATGCTAGAATTACATAGAACTTTGCTCGTGGTATGCTTAGATTATATTGTCTACTATTCGTTATTGCTCGAGAACACTTGTGTGCTTACTCTTTTCTGTCATCGCACTATTCGCGAACCTCTCTCACTTATGTTGCATTTGCTATGAAGATCATGGCTGGACGTATCAACTTGACTCAAGCCCAGTTGACGGCTCTCATTAACGAACGAGTTGCTGCGGCACTTGCAACCATACAAGCAGGAGGTATACCCTGCAGTCGTAACTAGGATCTTTTAGATCCTACACTCCTAAACCAACTCTTGTGTTTAACCTTGTCCTATTCTTATACACAATAGGTCAACACGCTCAGCCACCTGTTTGCACCTTCAAAAATCTCGAGGATTGCCGACCTAGTACCTTCACTGGTACTGAGGGAGTTGTAGGCCTCCTCCATTGGTTCGAAAGGCTCGAAACTGACTTTGAGGTGCGTGACTGCCCTGAGTCTCGTAGAGTAAAGTTTGCAACTGGAACACTCGAAGGTGCTGCATTAACCTGGTGGGAAGCACAGGTTCAAATGTTAGGGCTGGCAGCTGCTAATGCCACCCCCCTGGAACGAGTTCAAGGACCTAATTAAGGAAGAGTTTTGCAGTCGGGAAGACATCCACAAACTAGAGGTGGAGTTCCTCAACTTACAGATGGCGGGGTCTGAAATTGAGGCTTATACGAAGAGATCAAATGAATTAGCCACATTTTGTCCCACTATGGTAGACCCTCCCACCAAACGCATCGAACTGTATCTCAAGGGTCTGGTGCCCGAAATTCAGAGTCATGTGACCGCAGCAAATCTTGGCACTATCCAGCAAGTCACTCGGCTTGCTCATCGTCTCACAGACCAGGCAGTAGAGCAAAACAAACTACCGAAACGTGTTAAAGCTGCTACTACATGTGCTTCTAGTGACAACAAACGCAAGTGGGATGGAAATCTGATCAAGGGATTAATTCCGGTTCAGCCTCTGGCGCAGCAGCAAAAGATAGGTGACTACCAGAGTCTCAGTCAGCAATTTTCTGGTAGTCGTGGGCCGAGTGGATATCGAGGAAATCATCCAAAGTGTAACAGATGCAATAGGCACCACAGCGGTCAGTGCAACAAGGGTCGTTGTCAGAGGTGTCTCAAGATAGGTCATGAAGCTAAGGATTGTTGAAACTCACGTCCCGTAACTCAAGAACAGCAACGACCGCCTCAATCTCCACAGAATCAGCAGCAACAACAGAGTTTTAAAGGATGTTTTCAGTATGATGCTAAAGATCACTACAAGAGACATTGTTCGCAAATAAACCAGGACCAGACTCAGAACCACAACCATGGAGACAGGGACGACCATGGGGATAGCATTGGGGCAAACAAGGGAAACAATGACGCCGGGGCCGCGTGAACGTGATAGGTTAGGGTGACGCAAGGAATGATCCCAACGTAGTAATGGGTAAGTTTCTTCTTGACGACTTTTATGTTACTGTATTATTTGATTCGGGTGCGGATACCAATTATATGTCTCTGAAAATTAGTCAAATGCTTAAACGCGCACCAACACTTTTGAACACCAAACATGTCGTAGAGTTAGCTAATGGAAAAAGTCTAGAGGCCACACGCATAGTTCAGGGTTGTAATCTTATCCTCGCTGGTCAGACTTTCTCTATCGATCTCATTCCTATAACTCTGAGTAGATCAAATAGTCAGATTGTCACCAGAACCTAAGGAGGATGATGAATAGAATCAATAGAGTCAAAGGGATGAATAACATCATGCAGAGGCATCTTTCATGGCAGAAACAGGTGTACAAAATACTAACCTTAATGAAAACATTGTTGAAATTCTGATTCTGATGAATCCATTGAGGGAAGTTATGTTATACCACCTAGTAAACTTGTTTCTGGTAGTCAAAAAGTGAGTAGTTCCAAGGATCCATTCTCTAAATCAGATGATGAGGAGGAGAATGTGATGGCAACAGGTGGAGATCAGATTGCTGATCAAGTAACCTGGTTGAGAAAAATCTGAGTTTCTCAACAACTCATGGAGAACATTTCAAAGAAACAGTTCAAAGATATGAGGAAAACCCGAATGTGAATTTATTTCAACATTCTGTGTCACACCCCGACCGCGTAAAACAACAAACCGCGGCGGAAACGTCGGGGAGTGGAGCAACAGAATTATTGTTTCGCAACCATGGTATTTAAAGTTTCATTTTTATTTGAATTAAAAGTAGTTACAATGTCTTAAGAACAGGAAAACATAACATAATTAAAATAGTCTTGCTTATTTTATGTCACTAAGGCCCAAGTCCACCTAAGTTTATGTCACACCCCGACCGCGTTAAAACAACGAAACCGCGGTGGAAACGTCGGGGAGTGTTGCAACAGAATTATTGTTTCACAACCATGGATTCAAAAGTTTCATTTTATTGATAATATTAAACATTAACATTGTCTTAAAACCAAACAAACAAGTTACACATCGACTATCATTGTTATTATGTCACTAAGGCCTCGTCCAGATCTTATGTGAACATGCGTCCTAGCAATCAACATCATGCAATAACACCTGAAACATATGTAAAAACAAAGTCAGCAAAGAAATGCTGGTGAGCACATAGGTTTTATGAGAGTGTCGGATTCATGGCTAGTTTACATGTTGCAATACCTTATTTAAAACTTTGTTTTTGAAAAGTGTATAGTATTACAACATAGTTAACCATCTGAAATCAAGATGGTTATAACTTATAAAATCTCGTAGCCATGGTTCTTAACCCCAAAACATTTGTTTTAGTAAACCAAATTGTAAAACATCTCGTAAAAACTCGTTAATAAAACTCGTATGGTTTATATTATTTAGAAAACATCGTTGTGTGACATCGTTTCAAATCGTTTACCCAAGTGAACTAAATAACTCCACGGTATGTAATATGATGAAAACTTATATATAAGAAGTACCAGCGACTTGTCTACCATGTTTTCATCACATTACACCCGTCCCGCTATCTAAACACTAAGCAAAAACCAGTCGTTTGTTCAAATCGTTTAACTTGTACCAATCGTTTCCAAAATCGTTTCAAAATGTTTAACTCGTCCCAAAATCGTTTAACTCGTTTTAATTGTGAAAACTACTTTCGGTCGTCTCGCTTAATAACATTCAAACCTTCATAACTCGTCCATCACTATTCTCGCATTAATAAACCACCAAAGGGTAAATTAACAATCACAGATTCAGTCGTTACCTACATAACCCCCACACATAACCATGGGTGCAGTCTGATAATGGGATTTGTCAGATCCTATGGTACCATAACCTAATACTGGTCTGCTTGATCAATGTTAATGAATGTCATTTGTTATGTAATTATGCCCAATAAGTTTGTTCACCTTATCGAAATCGTTATTAGTTTTATATAAACCATATTTATCATTTCGAAAACCATTGTTAAACCTCGAAAACATTTAACACATATGAATCACCCCAAAACAATTGAAAATAATAAAATAGGGGAACTATGTACTCACATTGAAGTGCAAAGTATCCTCAATCCAAAGAATTCATCAAACTCAAGCAAAACACGGAAATCAAGTAGCACTTAATAATCGGATTACTAGGTTAATAAATCGATACCTAAATCGGAAGATCGGATAGAATGAGATCTTGTAAACCAAATGAGTATTGGAACTCGTATGATATGGTTTAACAAAGCCTACATCCTAAAACGTAACCTAACCTAAGTGCTTTCGACCCGTTACGACCCATTAAGGTAGCTTTCGCTACTTTAACGCGTCGTTCGCGCAAATGCGCGTTCGAGATGCTTAACTAGTCCTATGACAAGTATTATATGCCTAAACATGTTACATAATTAGTTTAAGTGAAAAAGTTAAGTTACATATGCTTAATTACCAATTATGCATGAAAAAGGGCATTTTGGTCATTTACCTGAGGCATATAAACTACCTATCATACAACTAATTAAACCTAAGTGACAATAAGGTATAACCTCGGAAGGTTATTCCCTATACAACTATGGTCAATAAACATGCTTGGTCGGATCCTAATGATCGACCAAACGGATCGAGTTCGAAACTCTAAGCGGTGGTTTAGACCGCTTGACTTACGACACTACATAAGCACTAAACTAAAAGTGACGAGCTAAACATGTTGAAACATGTTTAACTAAGTTAGAAAACAAGTTTTGATATCAAAACAAATGGTTTTGATACCCAAGAATAGTTTGGTTTCAAAATACGCATAAATACGCATTTTGACCGAAACTATAACTCGTCACTACGCCTAATCAACGTGGTAATCAGTAGGTATAGTCACACGGGACTATAACCATCGTGATTACACTCACGTTGCAAAGTTCAAACGAACTTTGTGTTGACCATAACCTGGTCAAAGCAAAACGTCAAACAATGTTTGACTTTCGCTTGAAAAACGCATAAAAGCGCGAAAGAATACTTACAAAGGGTCCAAGCTAGGAAGATCTTGATCAAACTACTCAAGTATGAAGTTGTTTAACTCCAACTTAGAGTAATGCAATCAGATTTGTGAGGAATGAGTGAAAATGAGTTGGGTATTTATAGAAAACCCACAACCGTTAGGATCGTTTCTCACAAAACGTGCTTCGATCTTGACCTTCCACTTGGGCACATGGTATTGTAATAAAAGGGGCACACTAAAAACCATCAAATCTAGCCCATAGAGTGCAAAAACCTTGGGCAAAACCATCAAAAACAAGCTGGAAAGCCAGATTCAATGTTTTTGATCTGGGATGCTGACATGGGCCGTGTAAGAATAAGCATAACCTTACGCGCCCCTCCTAAGGTCTTTGGCAGAATTGCACTTTTAGTCCCTGCAACCTAGAAATTTGCATTTTGATGCATTTTTGACACGTTTAAGCCCCGTTAACCTCATTTCAAGGCTCTAAAATGAAGTTAAAGTATAGGGAACTTAAAATATGCTCAAAAAAATCTCGGATGTCGGTTTGTTTGGTCGTACGGTTGCGTTATTCGGTTAATTACAACGGAAGTCGTAACGAACGCAAAAACGATCCAAATTAAGCGACGAATGGAATTTTTGCTTGCCAATCACTAAAATAAGATATTTTAATTATTACATAAATTTTTGGATGTTCGAATATATTCAGAACGTAAGATATGCGCGAAAATGCAAACTTATGCACTTTTTGACGCTTTTAGTCCCTATTGATCAAGAAAGTTTATTTTTGCGCACCAAATACCTCAAAGCCTATTTCTAAGCTATGCAAATGATATTTAGGGAATTTTTAACTTATGATCAAGTTCCGGAATGCTCGATATCACACGAATCGGCATACTTTCGCAGTTTGACACAAATAGTCCCTGCGATCGAATAGACTTGTTTTCAACACACCAAACCATCCAAAACTTATTTCTAAGTTATGTAAAGGTTATTTAAGGTATGTCAAGCCTATTTCACTATTCCGGAGTGTTTGTTGCGTTAACTGACTGCGTTTACACACCAGTCTGCGTATAACCTTCCAGAAAGCGATTTAAAGCTTGAAATCGGAATCGAATCAAATCGAATCAAATCGAAAAATCATCAAACATAAATACACACATAATAACACCAAGACATATATAATAACACCAAAACACATTGTTTTATTAATAATCAACATTGTTTTACATTGTACATCGATTACAGTGCACAGTTGTCACAGTCTCCCCTACTTTAGGAAATTTCGTCCCGAAATTTTAACTAGAGGAAACTTGTGAAAAGAAATGCGGATATTTCACCTACGTTTGGTCCTCACGTTCCCAATTAAACTCTGGGCCACGTTTGGACTCCCAACGAACTTTGACCAATCGAATCCATTTGTTCTTCAACTGTTTGACTGCACGGTCCATTATCTCCACGGGTTTCTCGACAAAGTGCATCATTTCATCAACTTGAATCTCGTCGAGTGGAATGTGAAGATCAGCATCAGCTAAACACTTTCGCAAATTGGACACGTGAAAAGTCAGATGAATATTTCCAAGCTCTGGAGGTAGCTCTAGTCGATATGCAACCTTTCCAATTCTTTCAACAATCTTAAATGGTCCAACATATCGAGGTGCAAGTTTTCCTTTTCTTCCAAATCGCACCACTCCCTTCCAAGGTGATACCTTGAGTAGGACACTGTCTCCGACTTGAAATTCTAGGGGCTTGCGTCGCATATCCGCATAACTCTTTTGACGGCTTCTAGATGTCATAAGATTATCGCGGATTTTCTTGATTTTGTCTGTTGTTTCCAGAATGAGCTCAGGTCCAGTAAGCTGAGCTTCACCGACCTCATTCCAACAGACAGGTGAACGACATTTTCGACCGTATAAAGCTTCGAACGGTGCCATATTAATGCTAGCATGATAACTGTTTTTGTAAGAGAACTCGATCAACGAAAGATGAGAATCCCAATTACCACCAAAGTCTATCATGCATACTCTAAGCATATCCTCCAAAGTTTGAATCGTCCTCTCGGTTTGTCCATCTGTTTGGGGATGATAAGCAGTGCTTAGATTTAGTTGGGTTCCCAAAGCAGATTGCATGGTCTTCCAAAATTGAGATGAAAACCGAGCATCACGATCAGAAATGATATCCAAAGGAACACCATGTCGAGATACAATCTCATCAACATAAATCTTTGCAAGTTTAGCAGCAGATAGATCCTCGCGAATCGGAATAAAATGAGCTGACTTTGTTAATCGATCGATGACAACCCAAATAGCATCATGACCTCTAGATGTACGCGGTAACTTAGTGATAAGATCCATAGCAATGTTTTCCCACTTCTAAACCGGTATTTCTGGTTGTATGATGTATGCAAAATGCAACATATAAATTACATCAATTGTGGCATAAAACTAACCCTTTTTTAGTACTAATGTTGGAAAAAGTGTGCTTTTGTCTTCCTTTTGTATTTTCAGGATTAAATGAGCTCAAATTAACAAAAGAAGCAAAAAGACATCAAAATCTAACATAAATACAAGAAAAGGAACAAGACGTGACATGCCCGACCCCACGACAGCATCTTCCCAAGAAAAACAAGATAACAGAAGACTGAACACGCCCCGTGCTCAGCCAGCACGGGGGCGTGCCCAAGTGTCAGCAGAAAAGACAAAGTGGTAGAAGCTTCTATTGCCCACCACGGGACCGTGCTCAGCGGACACGGGGCCGTGGTCAACTATAAGATTCGCACAATCTAAGCAAATCTTCATAGTACAAAGATTCTTCTGCACACGAGGTCGTGCTCAGCGGACACGGGGGCGTGGTCAACTAATAAGACAAGCTGCATTAAATGAAGAAAGAGAAGGATGTGGACACGGGGCCGTGCCCACTGGACACGGGGTCGTGCCTGAGCTTCTGTTCAGCCTATAAATAGGAGTGCTTGGCTCAAGCTCAAACCATCCCTTGGCATACCACCTCTCTCACACTTCACCCACCACCCACCAGCACCATAACACCATCATCCACCACCATCATCCATTGTCCATCATAGAGTGTGTGAGTCGTCTCGGGATCCAAGATTGATCGTAAGAGTTCTTGACAATCAAGGCCATGTTTGCCTAAGTCTCTTACATCACTTGGTGAAAACAAGTGTCTAGTGTAATACTTTTTATTTCTAATCTTTTCGCACTTTTTACTTGGTTTTGTATTAATGACTTTAATAACTAGTTTCTTATGTTGAAGGTGATTCTTCCTTATCGTTTGTCCGTGGTGTCTTGGCATTATTTTACTGTCTATATAAAATAAAAGATTTACACCATTCATATCTCCACGGTCTATATGGAGGTATGTTGGCTACCTGGTCGGGGGTTAAGGGAACGGTTTGGTAAGAGTCTTGCCATTGTTCAGCGTTTAGAGGTCCTGCAATGGACCTGGGTCAAATTTAGTAGGACCTCCTTCAATACTTAATGGTATTGGATGGCGGGGGTCCAAACTCTTTGATCCCCTCATAAGTTAACTACTATTAATACTATAACCCGACTATTTAGGACTGTATCCCTGCTGACTCAGACTACTTAGTCGAGGGTAACGTCACCTCCAAAAGAGGGGCCTACCATAATTTGCATTAATAACTTAATTAATTATCTTTCAATAATCCGACCCTTTAGGATTGTATCCTTGCTGACTCAAACTACTGGGTTGAGGGTAACGTCACCTTCAAAAGAGGGGCCTACTACAATAACTAAGATAATCTCTTAAATAAGTGCAAAAGTGTGGAAATAATCAAAGGTTACACTATACACGAGTCGGAACCAAGTGATTCATCTTGTCTATCTGTTTTTTCTTTTATTTTTATTTTCAGCATTTTAATTAGTTTTATTTTTCTTAGCTTAAAACATTTTTCTAAACTTTTTGATTTGATTAGACGTTGAGGATAAACCGGTACTAAAAGCTCTTGTGTCCTTGGACGACCTCGGTATCTTGCCAACACTATACTACGCTCACGATGGGTGCACTTGCCCATATGTGTGTTTAGTGTTAGTAAAATATCGTGTTTTATAAATTTAAAACTTGGCTAAAAAAGTGTTAAAGGGGCTTAAAATATACACCTAATATATATAACACTTGACACCCATCAAGTTTTTGGCGCCGTTGCCGGGGACACAAGGATTTTAAGAAAGTTAGGAATCGACGGCCTAATCAGTTTTTCAAAACCTTTTTAAACGCACGCACATTTTTTTGCATTTTAGTTTAGATTTGCATTTACAGTAACCTGTACACGGGGCCGTGTTCATTGAACACGGGGCCGTGCTGCACATTTTCATAAAAACACCCAGTAACAGTAGCTTGAACACGGGCCGTGCTCACTGAACACGCCCCGTGCTCAACTAGATCAGTCAATTTAATTAAAACGCCCAGATACAGATTCTGAACACGGGGCCGTGTCCACTGAACACGGGGCCGTGTCCAGCCTCTGTTTCCGTTTTTATTTCTGTTTTCTGATCTCGAGACTTGGTTGTGGTCTGCTGAGTGATTCTTATGGATCAATACTCAGGAGGTTACAACTACACTTATGAGGAGGATGATTATAGGGGTAACTATTGCACTAATTGTAGAAATCTGCACTCGGTTCAATATAATCACTCATATCAACCATCCAACTCATACACCTACTATGAAGAGCCCAGGTACGATCCATCAACTTCATACACATCCTATGAAGACCAAAGGTATGAACCTCCTCCCTCATACTCATATTTTGATGAACCAAGGTATGAGCCTTCATACTCATACTTTGAGGAACCAAGATATGAGCCACCACCTTCGTATGCTTATTATGAGGAACCATGGTGTGAACAACCCACCTCATATGAGTATTATGAAGAACAAAATAACGACCCTTATCCATCATATGCTTACAATGAAGAACAATGGTGTGAACCATCTACTTCATATGGGTATTATGAGGAACAAAGGATCGAACAACCGGATTCAAGCTTTGAAAATCCCGATACTTTTTCTATAACCGAAGTGACCGATAGGATATTAGAGCACCTTAGAGTTATCGATCGCTATATAAAAGAATCTCGCGCAAGGGAAGAGGAGTCCCGCGCAAGAGAAGAATTAAAAAAAAAAAGAGATAACTGAAAGTGTAAAAATGGAAGAACAAATAAGTGAAAAACCAACACATGAGTTAAACAACGAAGAATGTGAGTCCGACAACGTTAAAATTCAAGAAGAGTCTAATTTTGAAGAAATTAATCTCTTGTCACCTTCTTTCGAAAATCATTGTTTAGTACCCACTCATGATAAGTTTTTAAAAGAATTAAACACTAACACTAAAATTGACGAAACGGTAAGTGTTAAGTTAACTAATGATCAAACCTCACTAATAAAAGAAGACCCATTTGAAATTAACATTACACCGGTTCCATGTTTCTTTCAAAATTCGTTTATTAGTAACGTCACAATTGATAAAGATCTTTGTGTTAACATAATGCCTAACTACATTTTCGAAAAATTAAGTATTAGTGATTTTTCTCCACTTCAAATACCCATTTTTCTATCTAACCGGAAAATAATAAAATCAATCGGTGTAGTTGAGGATGTCTTGGTTCAAACAAATCAAATGGTAATCCCAACCGACTTTGTCATCCTTGATGACGCTCCTCTAGTGTTGGGACGACCTTTTGTAAAAACCCACGAAGCTTTGAAAAACCGGAAGTACAACAATCTATCTATTCAATTAGGGGCATTTAAAAGAAGTGTCGATCTTGGGCGTTCAATGAAATATCCATTCGGCAATAATGACCCCCTAATTGAAAATGAGCCAGAACCACCCGATAAGGTGGGTCTAGCCAAGGACCCTTATAAACGTGGCGCACCACGGAGGCATTCTGCGGAACTATCCTTAGTTTAATTTAGATTAACTTTTATATTTTCTAGTTTAGTTTTAATTTCCAGGAATAAAACACACTCGGGATGGTGAAGGATACTAAGGGAAGCTTGAACCAACAACCCATGCACAAAAACAGAGCCTCCCGACAATTTTTCTTCATTACAGCAAGTTCAGCACGGGGCCGTGCTCACCCCAACACGCCCCGTGCCCGAGGTTCTGTAGAAAATGCCCAGTTCAGGTACCTGGACACGGGGCCGTGCTCACTGAACACGCCCCCGTGCCCAGCCTTCTGTTTACTTTTGGTACTGGCAGTCTGGACACTGGGCCGTGCTCAGCCAACACCACCCCGTGTTCAACTACCCAGTACCATAAAATCTACCCACTTTTACACATTTTAATCAACCGAAAAACTTATTTTTGGGACACATTGAGGACAATGTGTAATTTAAGTGAGGGGGGGATGCTAAAACCTTGAATCTTGCAAGTCCTAATAACAAGCCTTACACAAAACTCTATTGGAACCGCTAATCACCCCAAATTTTTTTCAAAAATTTTCATCTTTTTCTACTTGTCTAGGTTTAATTTGGGAATTTCAAATTCTAAAAAGGTTATATTTTTACAAATTTACAACCGATAGCGTCGTGATAAAAAGAACTAACATAAGAAAATTATGAAAAGGCATGACAAGCTTAGTTAAAACTTGATTATATATACTTGATCACATAAAAAACTCATTCCCACAAAAGTGAGTTTTGAGCCTTTATTGAGCATACAATTACATATCATTACACTAAATGCTCATTTTTCGTTTCTTGTGTGAATAGCCGCTTGGTTCTTACGACTCTAGAACTTGCCATGACGATACATTCCCGGTCCTTACCAACTTAAACCCGAGTAAGTAAATGATGGAGGCATTAGGACTAACCCTTTTTATTTCTACACCATTATTTTTCTTTTTTTCTTTTTTTTTACCACCTACCCAAAATCCCCCTAGTTAGCCCCTTTGAGCCTAAACCTTTTCATTTCATAACCCAAACCAAACACCCTTTTACCCACCAAAACCTTTTTCATTTTTAACCCTTTGTTTTAGTAACAAGTTTGGTTTTTCGTATGACTTTTCAAAAAAAAAATGTGTGTTGATGATGAAGCAAAAGAAAATAAACAAACAAGTTCATAAAAAATAACTTTGTTTGAATAATAGCTTCATCAAGATAAAAGTTACAAAAATAAAAAAAGTCTTACGAAAACCGACGCTTGTTACGCTTTTCGCCCTTTTCTACTAACCACTAACCACTAACCCAACCACCTACCTTTAACCCAAGCCTAACCCTTCACCCACAAAGTCCTCTTGATATTTACAAAGGTATATAAGTTAAAAAGGAGGAGGATTGATTGCTTGGCAAGCCTATGGTAGGAGTAAGTTCCATGCCGCTCTCGAGTGATCCACAAAAATACATTTTCGGCCGAGTGTTGAGTGATCCCCGTGAGGTATGTGAACTTGTATATAAATAAAATTTTAAAGAGGCATGTTATGCCCTAATAAGTAATTTATCTTATGAAAAGATTTAAATAAATCATGACGAATAGGATTGTATATAAATAAAAATAAAACTAAATAAAGAATCTTGGAAATCCCGACACTCTATGACAAGCCCAAAACCTTCTTTTCTACCAATTCCATTTGGGAGTGTAAGAGCCACATATTAAAGAATTTTGCTTGAGGACAAGCAAAGATTCAAGTGTGGGGGTATTTGATGTGTGCAAAATGCTACATATAAATTACATCAATTGTGGCATAAAACTAACCCTTTTTTAGTACTAATGTTGGAAAAAGTGTGCTTTTGTCTTCCTTTTGTATTTTCAGGATTAAATGAGCTCAAATTAACAAAAGAAGCAAAAAGACATCAAAATCTAACATAAATACAAGAAAAGGAACAAGACGTGACATGCCCGACCCCACGACAACATATTCCCAAGCAAAGCAAAACAAGATAACAGAAGACTGAACACGCCCCGTGCTCAGCCAGCACGGGGGCGTGCCCAAGTGTCAGCAGAAAAGACAAAGTGGTAGAAGCTTCTATTGCCCACCACGGGGCCGTGCTCAGCGGAAACGGGGCCGTGGTCAACTATAAGATTCGCACAATCTAAGCAAATCTTCATAGTACAAAGATTCTTCTGCACACGAGGTCGTGCTCAGCGGACACGAGGGCGTGGTCAACTAATAAGACAAGCTGCATTAAATGAAGAAAGAGAAGAATGTGGACACGGGGCCGTGCCCGAGCTTCTGTTCAGCCTATAAATAGGAGTGCTTGGCTCAAGCTCAAACCATCCCTTGGCACACCACCTCTCTCACACTTCACCCACCACCACCATAACACCATCATCCACCACCATCATCCATTGTCCATCATAGAGTGTGTGAGTCATCTCGGGATCCAAGATTGATCGTAAGAGTTCTTGACAATCAAGGCCATGTTTGCCTAAGTCTCTTACATCACTTGGTGAAGACAAGTGTCTAGTGTAATACTTTTTATTTCTAATCTTTTCACACTTTTTACTTGGTTTTGTATTAATGACTTTAATAACTAGTTTCTTATGTTGAAGGTGATTCTTCCTTATCTTTTGTCCGTGGTGTCTTGGCATTATTTTACTGTCTATATAAAATAAAAGATTTACACCATTCATATCTCCACGGTCTATATGGAGGTATGTTGGCTACCTGGTCGGGGGTTAAGGGAACGGTTTGGTAAGAGTCTTGCCATTGTTCAGCGTTTAGAGGTCCTGCAATGGACCTGGGTCAAATTTAGTAGGACCTCCTTCAATACTTAACGGTATTGGATGGCGGGGGTCCAAACTCTTTGATCCCCTCATAAGTTAACTGCTATTAATACTATAACTAAGATAATCTCTTAAATAAGTGCAAAAGTGCGGAAATAATCAAAGGTTACACTATACACGAGTCGGAACCAAGTGATTCATCTTGTCTATCTGTTTTTTCTTTTATTTTTATTTTCAGCATTTTAGTTAGTTTTATTTTTCTTAGCTTAAAGCATTTTTCTAAACTTTTTGATTTGATTAGACGTTGAGGATAAACCGGTACTAAGAGCTCTTGTGTCCTTGGACGACCTCGGTATCTTGCCAACACTATACTACGCTCACGATGGGTGCACTTGCCTATATGTGTGTTTAGTGTTAGTAAAATATCTTGTTTTATAAATTTAAAACTTGGCTAAAAAAGTGTTAAAGGGGCTTAAAATATACACCTAATATATATAACACTTGACACCCATCATTGTACAAGCAAACCAGAAGGTCGTTGATGTTCAGCCTTGACTTTGAGACAAGTTAGGAATTTAGATACATACAAAGCAACATCCTTTTTCATACCAGGCCACCAGTACTGAGTACGAAGATCCTTGTACATTTTATCAGCTACAGGATGGATAGAATATCGAGACTTGTGAGATTCGTCCATCACTAAAGTGCGGAGATCATCTTGCTTCGGAATCCACAAACGATCCTTAAAATAGAGTAACCTATCGCCCTTCGTTTCGAGTTTAAGTTCGAGTTGAAGCGGTAGCTCAAATTTAAATAAGCCTTTGATCACACAAGATCGTTGGGCTTGAAGGACACGAGATTGAATATCAGATAGAGTTTGAACAGAATGAAGCTTGACTCGCTCCTTTCGACTAAGCGCATCGGCTACGACATTCGCCTTACCTGGATGGTAGCGAATTTCGCAATCATAGTCGTTTAAGAGTTCAACCCAACGTCGTTGCCTCATGTTTAACTCCTTCTGATTAAGAATATGCTGGAGACTTTTGTGGTCTGTGAAAACCACACACTTCGTTCCATAAAGATAGTGTCTCCAGCTTTTAAGAGTGAAAACCACAGCACCTAACTCAAGATCATGAGTCGTGTAGTTCTTCTCGTGAACTTTCAGCTGTCTTGACGCATAATCTATGACCTTACCTCGTTGCATGAGAATGCAACCAAGGCCTAGATTTGACGCATCAGAATAGACAACGAAATCATCGTTTCCATCGGGTAAAGACAAAACAGGAGCATCACAAAGCTTCTGTTTCAGCGTTTTGAACGCTTCTTCTTGTTTGGGTCCCCACTCAAAAGGCTTATTCTTCTGAGTCAAAGCAGTGAGCGGAACTGCGATCTTCGAGAAATTCGAAATGAATCTACGATAATAACCAACAAGACCAAGAAAAGAATGAACTTTGGTTGGTGTCGTTGGTGTATTCCAATCTTTAATTGCAGCAATTTTGGATGGATCCACATGAATACCCTGCTTGTTAACAATATGACCCAAAAATTGAACTTCTTTAAGCCAGAATTCGCACTTGGAGAATTTGGCAAAAAGTTGTTCCTTCTTTAGAAGTTCCATCGTCAATCGAAGATGTTGCTCGTGATCGGCTTGAGACTTCGAATAAATGAGAATATCATCAATGAACACGATGATGAACTTGTCTAAATAAGGTTTACAGACCCTATTCATTAAGTCCATGAAGATAGCTAGGGCATTCGTCAAACCAAAAGCCATGACAGTAAACTCGTAGTACCCATATCTTGTGCGGAAAGCAGTTTTGGGAATATCTTCTTCGAGAACACAAAGTTGATGATACCCAGAATGCAGATCGATCTTGGAAACACAGGTAGCACCTTGCAGCTGATCAAAGAGATCATCGATTCGAGGTAGGGGATATCGATTCTTGATGGTAAACTTATTAAGCTCACGATAATCGATACACATTCGAAATGATCCATCTTTCTTCTTCACAAACAGGACAGGAGCGCCCCAAGGTGAATAACTCGGTCGGATGAATCCTTTATCAGATAACTCTTGAAGCTGTTTAGACAACTCTTGCATCTCAGACGGTGAAAGACAATAAGGTGCTTTCGCAATCGGGTTAGCATTGGGTACAAGGTCAATATGAAACTCAAATTGACGAACTGGAGGCAAACCAGGCAGTTCATCGGGAAACACCTCTGGATAACCTCGGACAATCGGGATATCTTGAATACGCTTGCTCTTCTCCTCGGTGACATGTGCCAGAAAAGCAACATATCCTTTTCGTAAATAACTTTGGGCTTTCATACACGACATAAGCTTCAAACCACCTGATGGTTTCTCGCCACGAATCTCTAGGACTTCACCAGACGAAAGAGGAATACAAACGATCTTATCAAAACAAACAACCTCAGCATGAATTTTAGCTAACCAATCCATCCCTACGATAACGTCGAAACTCCCAAGTTGCATCGGTATGAGGTCAATAGGAAAAAGATGGTTATCGAGGTTCAATTGACAACCACGAATAACATAATCGTGTACCAGTGGTTTACCAGTAGCAACTTCGACAGATAAGGGTTTCCTCAGTTTAGTTCTAGGTATCGCAAGTAAAGGCTCAAAAGATAACGAAACAAAACTCCTATCGGCACCAGAATTGAAAAGAACAGACGCAAGTTGATTGTTAACAAGAAACGTATTGTTAACAACCTCGTTGTCAGCCCTCACTTCATTTGCATTCAGATTGTACGCTCGTCCACGGGCGGGATTTGCGTTTGCAACCGCATTCGGATTTGCGTTCGCATTTACCAACCTCGGGCAGTTGTTGCGGAAGTGACCAAACTCTCCGCAATTGTAACACGAACCCGGTGGGAATCTAGCAGCATTCCCCTGAACCTGTGCTGGAATCTGAGCGGCTTGATTCTGGCTCAAACGACAGATATTGGCCAGATGCCCAAGCTTACCACACGTAGTACACTGTTTGCAAGCCTGTTGTGCAACATGATGACCATTGCAGCGAGCACAGTGAGGTGCGGTACCAGCATACACATTCTTCGCAGGAGGTTGAGCCGGTGGGTTCTGAGGATTCTGAGTAGTGACGGCAAAGTTCTGGGAATCTTTTCTGACCTGAGACTCGGTCAGTGTATTAGCCAATTCAATCGCTTGACGAACAGTAGTAGGGTTACTGCCAGTCACAATATCTTGTACCGAATCAGGTAAACCATCGATATACCTCTCTATCGCTTTCTCCAACGGGGTAACCATAGTGGGACACAACAAACTCAGCTCTTCATAACGATCTGTATACACACGGTGTTCTCCCCCATCTTGTTTCAGATCATCAAATTCTCGTTCCAACGCTCAAATCTCATGACGGGGACAAAACCCTTTCATTATGAGAGCTCGAAGCTCTTCCCATGTTTGTGCCAGGGCCACATCGGCACCCCTATCACGCATCACTCTGTTCCACCATGTAAGAGCACGCTTCTCGAACACACTGGATACAAACTCAACCTTACGCTCATTCGGACATTGGACATGTCTAAATGTGCTCTCCAAACTTTCGAACCATTGCAGGAGCGCAGTTTCTCCTTGAGACCTAGAAAACTTCAACGGTTTGGCCGAATTGAAATTCTTGAAATTACATTGAGCATTATTGTTGTTATTGTTGTTGTATAATTGATGGATCTGGGTTACTATGCCTGGAAGCACAGCAGCCATTTGTTGAGAGACAAGGGCTGCGACTTCTTCGTTATTTAGAGGTTGTGCATCACGCCGAGGAGGCATTTTCTAAAAGGAACAAGGAAACATGAGAAACAAGTGAGGTCGACAATTGGGAAAAACAAAAGAGGTATTGAAAACATCGACAAAACAATAGGAAGGCGAGTATTTGTTTGTTACTTCGAACAAAAAAACGACACGCAGTGACTAATCAAAGTAAATGGGTCAATATAATGCATCGTCGAAGACATGCTTGCCTATAAGTGAACACGCACCCCAAGAGTTCCCAGGTAAGAGTGACTGGTCCGATTATGTGGATTTGTACGAACACTCTAGCCTTAGACAGAAAACTCAGGGTACAGGCATTCACCCTTCCAGTTTGCACGTGTTCACATTATAAGACCCAAACTTTGACGAGATTTTGAAAACTAAGAGGGTTCAAAACCTTATAACAAATCATTTACGAAGAAATGATTAGTTTTCAAAGCGGATTCCAAATTTGTGTTCTCATTGTGGTTATCACCTAAGGATAGGTGACGGTTTTGTTTTAAAATCTAAACGCAAATGAATTTGTGTTAGGGTCCTAGAAAGTTATAATCTAGGTCAAAGCATTACTAATAACCTAATTCCCTATAACCATTGGCTCTGATACCAACTTCTTCTGTCACACCTCGACCGCGTTAAAACCACGAAACCGCGGCGGAAACGTCGGGGAGTGTTGCAACAGAATTATTGTATCACAACCATGGATTCAAAAGTTTCATTTTATTGATAATATTAAACATTAACATTGTCTTAAAACCATACAAACAAGTTACACATCGACTATCATTGTTATTATGTCACTAAGGCCTAGTCCAGATCTTATGTGAACATGCGTCCTAACAGTCAGCATCATGCAATAACACCTGAAACATATGTAAAAACAAAGTCAGCAAAGAAATGCTGTCGAGCACATAGGTTTTATGAGAGTGTCGGATTCATGGCTAGTTTACATGTTGCAATACCTTATTTAAAACTTTGTTTTTAAAAGTGTGTACTATTACAACATAGTTAACCATCTCAAATCAAGATGGTTATAACTTATAAAATCTCGTAGCCATGGTTTTTAACCCCAAAACATTTGTTTTAGTAAACCAAATTGTAAAACATCTCGTAAAAACTCGTTAATAAAACTCGTATGGTTTATATTATTTAGAAAACTCGTTGGAATCGGTATGCCCAAGACACATATTAAATTGATGTGGCTAGTACGTTATGATCCAAGTCGGGTCATACCCAATAACAAGCTAGACAAACACTTATAATATTTATTTATGATATGATCAAACAAATAA
>JARYGA010013680.1:0-37272 GCA_030545235.1 Helianthus tuberosus
TACCAGACTTTGGTTTTGTGTTGTCAACCTGTCAACCTCACCCTGTAGTTCACGACATCTCAAACACACAGAATTAGATTGTACCTTTTCCTCATGAACTTCTGTAGTTTGATCAGCAATAACCTGTTCAGCTTCACTCTCTTTCTCTACTTCAGCATCCACTTTTGCTTCAACATTCACCACTTTAGCTTCAGCATCATTCACAGTAGTTCCAGCCTCATCAACTGGCACTATCTCTGCCATGAATGCCTGAGTGGCATGCTCATTTCCTTGATACCTCTTTTCTAATGCATCCCACATATCCTTTGAATTTGTGTACTTTTTGAAGGTATGCTTGATGCTATCAGGTAAAGACATCTTTATTGCAGCCAAGGCTCTCTTTTCAGCCTCATACATCCTTTTATCATTCTCTTGCATGTTCACATACACTGTTCTACGTGGTCTGCCCTCAAAGTCGTGTGTAGGGTTTGTGTACCCATCTTCAATACATATCCACATGCGTGCATCCTGAGATTCAATGAAGGATTGGAAGCTGTCCTTCCATGTAAGATAATTCTCCACCATCATCATTTTAGGTGCATTCAAATTCGTAATGTTCGACATTTTAACGCAACAGACAGGTAAAACCGTACAAAATATCTACGAAAATAGTGGTTACCAAATTACACCGTTAGAATCGTCTCGAAAAAACGAATCCAATGATATCTAATGTCGAAAACCGAATTCGGATGAGTTACGGTTCAATTTCTATTTGCAAAACACTAAAATTTTATCGACGCTTGCCAACTGAAATTCCACCCTTTTAAATTTGCTGGTTTTAATTCCTCTATTAATTTCGATGGTCAATCAGGTAATTTCGCTGGTCCGTTTGTTAATTTTGCTGGTCAGTTTCGCTGTCAAGGTTAAATTTTGCTGCCAAGTTCGCTGGTCAAATTCGCTATTACGACGACTGGTCTAATTTCGTCGATCACCGTATAATTTCGCTGAGGATAATTATACGATTACCAAAGTCGCCTTTGGATTTAACTAGCCAGAGTAGTTCACAGACAGTTAATTTCTCTGATTTCTCTGCGAATTTAACTATCTTGTTCAGCAAGCAGTAGCAAATCCGCCAAATCTAATCAAATCTTTTCCGAAATTTGCAGATTTAATCCTAATTTCGTATCAATTTCCTGCAAAATCGAACAAGCAAATCAGCAAACTTTTGATAAAGTTCTGATAAACTTAATGAAGAACACGAAGACAGTCTTCGAATCGTCAAGGAATTCAGCCAAAAATTCTTCCAGAATCAACCAAAAACTTTCCTGGAAACCCTAAAACCTGCAAAATAGCAAACAATCAATGCAGAAGATCAAAATCAGTCAAAAAATTTCGAAAATTTTATCAATCTAACAGAAATTTTCGAAACCCTAATTTCAAGTTTCAAAGATTTCGAAAATTTCTTCCTGATTCTGCAGCCAACAATTCTGAACCGAGCCTTTAAGAGCCTATAGCTCTGATACCAATTGTAGGTCCCCTTGATGTATGGATCTTTCATAGAATTGTCAATCTAATCAAGAGTGCAGAATCCTCTTGATCAGAATATAGCAGAAAACGTATAGGAACAGAAATCAGCAATTCACAATCAAACTGGATCTTTATTGATTATCTATCAAAGTGATTACAATCAATCAAGATCCCTAACCAACTCCAATTTCGTCCAAGACTTAAAGCTATCACGAAATTCCTCACAAACTCTGTTTTGGCTGATTAACCTAAACCCTAAAGCCTAACCTTGTTTATATAACACAAGGTTGCTACTTGGGCTAGGATAAACCTCATGGACTGCGAATTGGAGTAAGCCTAATTCGCCCCCATACACCCAATATGTGTGGGTTTGGTTAGCCCAAACATTACAACTCACAAATACAAAGCTAAACCTACTAACTGTTTATCGTTTTACTAAGTACAAGATATACAAAGACCAAATCTAAGCTGTTGTCACAAATATGCACCAACAAATGTGAAATTTGTCGTAACACTCACATAGAATCCATTTCTTTGAGATTTAAATTAATTACCATTAAGTATAACCAGATTTATATATATATATATGTGTGTGTGTGTGTGTGTGTATATCAGATGTTTATTAAATATATTAAGGTTTGGAATTTTAAATTAGGTCGCTCAGAGGTATTTAATTAATATTTCGACACTTTCAAATCCTACCATACATCCTTTTAACTTGATCCGGGTTTATAACACGTTTGCCTTACATGACACGTGTCTTTATCTTATTGGGTATGATTTTTACGAGGTGTTACATCCTCACCTCCTTAAAAGAAATATCGACCTCGAGATTTACTGAAACAAATGAGGGTACTTTTCTTTCATTGTTGACTCTACCTCCCACGTGTACTCGGGACCTCTTCGGGCATCCCATTTGACCTTCACAATTGGCACATGCTTCTTTTGAAGCTTCTTAACCTGTCGATCCTCGATCTACAAAGGTTTCTCAACAAATTTCAAGCTCTCATCTATGTGCACATCCGTATGGGGTATGACTAGTGATTCATCAGCTAGACGTTTCTTCAGATTGCAGATGTGGAATACATTATGAATACCACTGAGCTCTTCAGGCAAATTTAACTTGTAAGCTACTGTTCCAACGCATTCGATGATCTCTAATGGTCCTATATATCTGGGGCTTAACTTGCCTTTCTTACCAAATTGCATCACTCCCTTCCACGGTGATACTTTTAGTAACACCTTGTCACCTACCTCGAACTTTATAGGTTTACGCCTTTTATCTGCTTAGCTTTTCTGCCTATCCCTGGCAGCTTTGAGACGATCTCGTATCTGCACAATCTTGTCTGTCATCTCCAGGACTATATCAGGTCCTGTTAGTTGGACATCTTCCAACTTTTGCCCAACAAACGGGCGTCCTGCACTTTCTTCCATATAAAGCTTCAAATGGTGCAGCTTGGATACTGGAGTGATAGCTATTATTGTACGAAAACTCAATCAGTGGAAGATGATCATCCCAACTTCCACCTAGATCGATAACACAAGCCCTTAACATATCTTCCAGCATTTGAATTGTTCGCTCGCGTAGACCATCCGTCTGAGGATGATATGCTGTACTAAAGTTCAATCGAGTGCCTAGGGATTGTTGAAAACTTTTCTAGAATTGCGATGTATACCTCGTATCCCTATCAGAGATGATCGATACTGGCACTCCGTGGAGAGATACAATCTCGTCCACGTATAGCTGGGCTAACTTATCTGAGTTGTTTGTTTCCTTAATAGGTAGGAAGTGGGCTGACTTAGTCAGTCTATCCACTATCACCCAAATAGTATCATTTCCTCGCTTTGTCTTCGGTAATTTGGTGATAAAATCCATAGTCACCATCTCCCACTTCCAGGTGGGAAGTTCAGGCTGTTGCAGCAAACCTGGCGGCTTCTGATGTTCAGCTTTAACTTGAGCACACGTCAAATATTTGGCCACATAAGTGGCTATAGACTTCTTCAAGCCTATCCACCAATAATTTGCCTTTAAATCCTGGTACATCTTGTTACTTCCAGGATGAACAGAATACTTGGAACTATGGGCTTCATGAAGGATTACTTCCCTAAGTCCTCCATAGATTGGAACCCATATTCGTCCATTCAATCTTAGGATTCCATCCTTGCCACATGACAACTGTTCTGCAGTGACTCCCAGTTTTTCATTTGGGTAGTTAGCTTCCAACACAGCTTCATTCTGAGCGGCTAACAACCTTTCATTCAAGCTGTTTCTCAATTCAATGCTCTTGGCATTGATCCTTATGGGCTTCACCCTTTCCTTTCTACTTAAGGCATCGGCGACTACATTCGCCTTGCCTAGATGGTATCGGATTTCACAATCATAGTCATTTAAAGTTTCCATCCAATGTCGATGCCTCATGTTTAAGTCCTTCTGATTAAACTGATGTTGAAGGCTCTTGTAATAAGAATAGATCACACACTTAGTACCATACAAATAATGCCTCCAAAGTTTCAGTGCAAATACAACGACACCCAACTCCAAGTCGTGGGTGGTGTAATTCTTCTATGCACTTTCAATTGTCGAGAAGCGTAAGCAATAACTTTTCCCTTCTGCATAAGCACACATCCCATACCTGTGTGCAATGCATCACAATAAACTACGAATTCTTCGATACCTTCTGGCAATGTCAACGCTGGTGCATTGCTCAACTTTTGCTTGAGAATTTCAAAGGATTCTTGCTGCTTAGGGCCCCAATCAAACTTGATGTTCTTTCGGGTTAACGAAGTTAGGGGCGCTGCAATCCTTGAGAAGTTTTCAATAAATCGCCTATAGTATCCTGCCAAACCCAAAAAGCTACGAATCTCTGTGGGCATCTTCGGCTCTTGCCAATTCATGATAGCTTCGATCTTAGCAGGATCCACTTGGATACCACACTCACTAACCACAGGTCCAAGTAATTGAACTTCACGAAGCCAAAATTCACACTTTGAAAACTTGGCGTAGAGCTTTTCCTGCTGAAGTAGTTCCAGAATACATCGAAGGTGCTTCTCATGGTCAGCTTGATTCTTTGAATAAATCAGAATGTCATTAATAAAGACGATAACAAATTTGTCCAAGTATGGCTTGCAAACACGGTTCATGAGATCCATGAACGCTGCTGGTGCATTAGTGAGCCCAAAAGGCATCACTAAGAACTCGTAGTGACCATAGCGAGTCCTAAATGCAGTCTTGTGCACATCTTCATCTCTAACCTTCAACTGATGGTAACCTGACCTTAAGTCAATCTTGGAGAAGTAACTTGCCCCTTGCAATTGGTCGAACAGATCGTCGATCCTGGGTAATGGATATCTATTCTTGATTGTAACCTTGTTAAGCTCGCGATAATCGGTGCATAGACGCATCGATCAACCTTCTTCTTTACAAACAGGATTGGTGCTCCCCAAGGAGATAAACTAGGTCTAATAAATCCTTTTCCCAATAAATCATCTAGTTGAGTCCTCAACTCTTTCATCTCTGTTGGTGCTAACCTGTAAGGTGCCCTTGCAACAGGTGTTGCTCTAGGAATGATGTCAATTCTGAATTCTACTTGCCTATCTGGTGGCAAACCAGGTAGTTCTTCAGGGAATACTTCGTGATATTCAGAAATGATGGGGATGTCTTCAATCTTGGGCTTCGGCTCATCAATAGTCACTTGTGCCATGTAAATGACACAACCCTTTTTCATACACCTTGACGCCCTAAGCATAGACACTTGCTTAGGCAATCCATATTGAGTATCTCCCTGTATGGTAAGTGGCTCACCATACGGAGTCTTGATCACCACCTGCTTCTTGTCACACACAATTTAGGCTTGGTTATGAGATAACCAATCCATGCCCATTACTATGTCGAAACCAACTAATTTCAAAGGAAATAAGGACAACGGAAAAGAGTGGTTCCTAATGGACATGAAACATCCATCTAACACGGTTGATGCGGTTTCGATGGTACCATCGGCTAATTCAACCTCATACTTTATGCTTAGGGGTCTAACATGCATATTTAACAACTTACAAAACTTATCATCAACAAATGACTTATCTGCTCCAGAATCAAATAACACCCTTGTATAAACATCATTAATAAGGAAGGTACTTGTTATCACATTATCATTCTGGATGGCCTCTTGTGCATTCATCTGAAAGACCCTAGCATTGGTCTTTTTCCCATCCTCAACCTTCTTGGCAAACTTTGGGCAGTTGGACTTAATGTGCCCTTTCTCGTTGAAGTTGTAGCACGTTGCATCCTTTATTTTCTTGCAGTCTAATGTCTTGTGCTCAGAAGATTTACAAATCCCACAAGCTCTTGGTTGTGATTGGGATTTTGATTCGTATCTGCACCTCCCTAAATGGTGCTTCTTACAGATTTTACATTTGGGCTTATCACCCGACTGTTGACCATCCTTTTTAGATCCAGAACTCTTTTTGTGGTCGGAATTCCCCTTATGTTTCTTATTTGAACGTCGTGAGTTATCATCCTCACGCTTCCTTTTCTCAGCATCGGTGTTTCTAAGTGATCTCTGCCTGACCGCGTCCAGAGTAAGAGACAATGATATATCAGCTGCAGACCTAAAAGTAGCTAGTCGAGAGGCCTTCACACTCGCCTTGATCTCTGGGGCTAAACCCCCAATGAAACGAGCTATCCGCTTGGATTCCGGTGTCACAAGATAAGGAACCAATCTTGACATAGTGTTGAAGCTCGTAAGGTGTGCTTGACAATCTAGGTTCTTTATAACCAATGACAAGAATTCAGCCTCAATCTTTTCAACCTTATGCTGAGGGCAGTAATTTTCCTTGATCAACGTCACAAACTGATCTCAAGACAGATTGTACAATGGGATCTTCCCAGTAGCTTGGATCAAAGAACTCCACCAAGCTAGTGCCTCACCTTTGAATGACTGAGATACAAACTTTACAACATCCTTATCAGCACAACCACTGATATCAACCACGGTATCCATCTCGTCTAACCATGTCATGCAGTCTATAGCTCCTTTTTCCCCGGTGAAATCCCTGGGTTTGCATGAAATGGAATATTTATAGGAGCAACCCTTATCACGAGGTTCCTGGTTTAGCACAATTTTCTTAGATAGAACACTTCTCTGGTTTGATGTGTGATGGGAATCACTATTGTGAGCGGTATGAGTTCTAGAGGGTGGTTTAGAGTGTGGTACAGACTGAGTCTTGACATGAGTACCACTGGATTCATTGAACTGTCTGTCCAAAGCTCGTGTAACAGCATTATCTATTAATGCTTGTAATTCCGCTCCTGCTACATTGACTCTGGAAGTGTCATGATATTCTTTGGGGTGACTGTTGACTTTGTCTGACCCCGCCATGTAGCTTGATTGCTACATAAAATAATGATTCTAATTTATTCAGAAGTCTATAACAGTTTTATCATTCTAGATGATTTATTAACCATGGTATTAAGAAACCATTTTGATTAATTTGTTAAGCACACATATTCAGGATTTTTCATTATAATAATCCTTAGTTATAATTAAAATATGTTAATGGCAAAAAGGCTAAGTCACATGGACAGGTTTAAATTTTTAATCATGATCTTATAGGATCAAGGTATTGAGGTTTGAATTATAGTTCATTACCTCTTCTTAACACGGGGTCGAAGACCACAACTATCTTTTATCTTATATGACAATGGATATGGCCCGTAGGCATCACATCTTGAATGGATATTTTAATTAATAAAAGGATTTGGAAGAATCCAATATAAGGATGACTTATGCGATTTTATAGGATCACATTTTGCCAGGAGTGTTAACATGTTTTCAGATGTTAACAAGAATCTGCATCTTAATAAGGAACTACCATCATGGTCCTGTCTTAATATGACACATGGACTAGGTTTTGCCTTTAAGATTTATTTAATATATAATGGCAGATTTATTTTTAAAAGGAATGGTATTTTATTTTTATTTTACATATTATATTCATGCATGCAATGATAATTAAAAATTAACACATTCCATAATTTAAATAAAAACAGTACAATAATGCCCTAAACAGGACTTAACAGAAAGACATGCCCACGCAGGGGCTAAACAGAAAAGACATGCCCACGCAGGGGCTAAACAGGAATACAAGTCCTCGCAGGGACTGAATACAGAAAAAGATGTCCACGCAGGGACTTGATTTAAAACAAGGAAGTTACAATACAAATAAATAAATAAGGAATTCAAAAATCTCTCCTGCTCTTCCCCTTGATCAAACTTGCTAAATCCTTCAAAAATACCCGGTGGCTTCTACGCTCTTCACGTACCTCCTGCTCCACCTGACTCAACCTTTGAAGAATTTCCTACTGTGGCGGCTGAATCTGCGGCGGCTGCGGCTGTTGTAGCTGCAGAGGTTGAGGAGGTGGCCGGTACTGATACCCATAGGTCGGGTATCCTGTGGTCCAAGGACCTCCATAAGGACCTTCAGGATGAAGAGCATTGTAGTTCCATGCCTCCTGGTATGGGTCAACATTAGCATAGTTGTAGTTGGTGTGGGCCGGCTGCTCAAATGGGTTGTATGCCGCTGAACCGGCGTATACAGGAATTGGGTTATCATAACCCATTGGTGGTGGTGCGATAGGTGCAGAATTCACCTCAGAGACGGGGTTTGAAGGCCCTCCCATCTGTGGGTCTTCAGAAAGTGGCGGGTAATGACTGCCACTTGAGGGTTGAGGGGTGCTGTTACGGACTCCCCCTCGCACGGACATCCGTGCGTTTGATCTTCTACGCCTCAGTGGCTCCGGAGGCGGCTGCCGAACTGGTGGTGTTGGTGGCGGAGCGACTTCCATAAAACGCGAATCCTCAGAAGGATCCTGCTGCTGCTGCTGATGCGGAGACGAGTGGTAAGAAGGAGTAAACACCCAGTCATACTGGGCAAACCTCGCCTCGTAACTGTCTTGACCACGATAAGGTGATCCATGGAAAGATGACCCATCTGAAATTTCGATGGGGTGTGTAGGGGTTCCGGATGACGGCTCAACGGGATCGGTGTCTTCATCCAGATATTTATCTTGTCCTCCAGAAAAATGGTCTTCGAGTCCCAATGGGTTAAAACCCACTGGTTCTTGTACCTGATTGGCCGGGTTAAACCGGCTATGGAACTAGGGTGTTGGGTCATTGAAGGAGTGGTGTGAGTTTGAACGTTGGAGAGGGATGAAGGAAGGATGAGAGTCGTGGGGCTCATTTTCTGAGTGCGGCCCAAACGAATGGTGATACGAGGGTGACGAACTGAGCGAGACGGATCGCCTCGCTGGCTCCAGATACGTCCTCCAGTCTTCCTGGGGACTTGTGCTCATGGTGACTGATGGGGTTCGTCTGTGTGATGGACCGGCCTCATGGTCGTGGCCTGTGACTGGTACCTTTCCTCTTCCTCTCCGTAACCTTGGCGGCATATTTGATCCTGTCAACATAAACAAAGATAACAACAAGGAAAAATAAAAAGAACAAAAATAAAACAAATCAGGATTTATCCTAAGTTCTTTGTCTAGACTTGAAAATCGAGGAATGTGCAAACTGTGTAATTGAGATTAAACACAAAAGGCTAGTGTTTAATTCACTCAATGTTGGCTCTGATACCAACCTGTCACACCCCGATATTTCCACATATTACCGGTGGGCCCGGTGGGGAGTATCGTGACGTAGTTGATATCGTCATAGTCAAACAACACAATTTAAATGCACAGCGGAAGCAAAAAATAGATATATTTCAACCGAATAAAAGTAATATCAAGTATTACAAAATGGTTGAAAAAGATCCACAGGCGGATCAAATAAAAAGGAAACGTTGCTCAACAGATTTAAAGGCATCTAAGCTTGCAAGACACTTTATTGATGCTAGGAGAGGCCAGCCTATTCCGATTAGTACCTGCACTTAGCCTTTTTGGGAAAATACGTCAGTTTACACTGGTAAATACAATTAACTGACTCATTTTGAAAAGTTTTTATAAAAATTGATTTGAATGCACAAGGCACAAAATATTTTATAACTTGGATAATTATTTATATATAAACTTGTAAAAGAATTACACGTTCGTTATACGTTCAGTAGCCCGGGTTGAATACCGGGTTAAAGATTAATAGACACACCACATGATATAATCTCGCGGCGAGTTACTCTCGAACAGACGATTATACCTTTTTATATATATGCACTGGCAGGTGTATGCCTACACCCCGTGCTAAGGCCGTGGCCATTTCTATGAATGATGCCAAGGATATCCCGGACATGGTCATTAACCCCCAAAGGATTTAAGCAAACAAACCAATTTAAACGAGTCATCTCAATAAATTAACCTTCATACGATTAAAAATTCAATGCCCGACCAAGCGGTATTTTATATACCGTACCCCAAGCCCGTATAAGGGAAAATAAGTTAATAGTATTTACCTGAGCAAGTATATATCACAATCAGCGAGTGAAAGTAGCTTTTACTGGGCTCCTAACATGGAACGAAGGTTTTTAATAACCTATTAGATTCCTAACGGGTCTTAATTAAGCGTAAACTTAGACCGGTTACTTTTAAAGGAAGCTATACGGTTCAAACGCACGATTAAGCGAAGACCGGAATAGAATGTGATTTAGACCCGACAAGTTTGAAGACTTGTATAATATGGGTAAACTAAACACATTCTGGATTTTGAGACAAAAATGATAAGGTTGACACGTTTCGGTCTATTTATGCAAACTAGTTACATAAACCGAACCGAACGCGAAAAATGCATAACGGGTAATCATAAGAGTCATATATAGGTTTCCTAAGTTAATATGCCTTAAATATGTTGTGATATCAGTAAAATACCTTCCATTATGCCCAAATTGGATTTAAACTCAAATTATGCCCCGTAGGGGTATTTTGGTCATTTTAAAGGCAATAAAAGAGATTAAATATAAATCTGAGGTTCAGGTCTGATTTGATCAGTAAAAATACTCAATTTAATAAGTTATATCAGTAGGGTATTACATATATGTGAAATTTATTGTTTATAACCAAACTATGCACCGAAGGAGCATTTTGGTAATTTCACATAAGCTTAAAAGGTCAAATCTGGAAATCTGAGTTTAAAACTTTTTCTTACTGTTAAAGTATAAAAATTTACTAAATGTATCAGTAGGTATTAAGTCTTATATATTTAAAATAGTTTTAATACATACTATGCGTTTAAAACGCGTAAAAAGACGGTTTTAAGCGATTTACGGGTTTTATAAGAAAAGCTGATATTTTTATTATTCCAGAAGGCTTAAAATATCTTATTTATCATATAAAATCAGTAGCAAAAGGTTTGGTATAAAAATGTTATGTAAAACTCATTTTATAGGCCAAAAGGGAAAAACCGACAATTACCGAATCAAAGCTAGAACCCTATGTTATGCTCAGCTTTAAAATAAATAAAAATCTTTAAAAATCCCAAAATATTATATTACATCAGTGGGTAAAAATTTTGGTATCAAAATATGGGTTTAGATACGCTATACACTAATTATGTCGTTTAATTAATAAAAAGCTTCTAATTTTCGCTATTGAGCATAACTCCTAATCTAGACCTCAAACTGATGTCAAATTTTAGGGACAAGTTTATAATTCAGTAATAAAGGTTTCTATTCTTTCACATTTTCAAAAATCTCGTTTTAAGGTTAAAAGGGCATAATAGTCAACATTTAAGCATGTAGGATCGTTTTCAGACCCAAACGCGTCGATCAGTAGAGGTCTTCACCAATACAAAAGGCGGAAACAGATGTATCGGTATTATTTCAGTTGGATTGCACGAGAAATCACTTAAAACTGTCTTTTGATTGATATTGGATCGATTACAAAGCTGTCGACACTTCGGTAGAGCTTCGCTTCCGGAATCAGAATCGTTTCAAATGAAATGACACGAAGGGTATTTATAGGCCAGCTAATTTCGTGCGAAACCATTCAAGCTAGGGGTGTGCACGGTTCGGTTCGGTTCGATTTTTGGGTAAAATCAAAACCGAAACCGAAATGTCGGTTTTTGGGTTTTAAAAACCGTTCGGTTTCGGTTTTTTTCAGTTTCGGTTTTTACGTCGGTTCGGTTCGGTTTTTCGGTTATTTCGGTTTTTGGAACAAAATTATGTAAGATTCAAAAAATAAAAAGTATAATTTATATTATAACAATCTTTTTATATGTTTATATTTAAGTTATTATAGTTCACCTCTTTAATTAGTATTGGTTACGTAAACCTAACCTTTTAATATATTTTTATTTTTCTTCAAAGTTTTATTAAATTTAATTTTTATATTAAATTTTGTTATATCTTATAGGTAATAATAAATCATTTCAGTTATAATGTTTTTATTATAAACACTTTACATTCAAGAATAAAATTAACATTTTCTACTAGCATTGGATTAAACACTTAAACAATTTAAACTTAAACATAAAAATATATGGATTGTAACTTATCGGTTCGGTTCGGTTTTTTTCAGTTATTGAAAACGTTTATCTGAAAACCGAACCGAAATTTTCGGTTATTAAAAATCCGAAAACCAAACCGTCGGTTTTTGTTTCGGTTCGGTTTTTTCGGTTCGATTATTTCGGTTACGGTTCGGTTATTTCGGTTTTCTTGCTCACCCCTAATTCAAGCGAAACCTAATTTCTCACGAAATTACTTCAAATGAAATTAAGTCTCACACGAAATTAAGTTTCGTGCGAAATCACTATCTAATTTCGTACGAAATTACATGAGTGTAATTTCGTGCGAAATACCTATATACACTTTTTCTCGTTTTGCGTGCCCTGTTTTATCTAATACAATACAAGACGAAGTCGACAGACGTATGCACCAAAGACTCCCCCTCGGATGTTGACGAAGTCTTCGGTGTCGAGTCTTCGGTTGTCAAACCTTCAGTCTTTATCAGTCTTCTCACTCTCTCCAAAGATCCTCCATTGTAAGCATCTTCAACCAATCTCTTTCTCTATCTCTATCTCTTCCAGAATCACAAACTGGCTTTATTCATCTCTTGAATGTCTTCAGACTCCCCCTTTCATTCTGCTGGGATCGTAGTCTGGAATTCACCATCATCAGGTTCTAAAATCGTAACCTGGCTTTTCCTGCACAATCTCTACCACAAACATAAGACTCACAAATTTAAACAACTTTTAGATTCAGAAACCACATGCAAGAATCATTCAAAATGATTTAGACTTTGATGAATCATTTGTAGGAAAAATATTCTTTTATGCACATTTTCCCAAACCTGTTCATCATGTTCAGCACTAGGAATTTGAAAATCAGTTCTTCAACATCAGTTGTCGAAAATCTTTTTGTATTTTCAAAAATTTATGCTAAAACACACTAAAAAACTTTTTGAATTTTTTATAGAGAAATGCAGTAAAGTAATATGTACAGACAATATTTTTGTGAGTTTGTGTAAGAGGATCATATCAGTTTATGAGACAAATTACCAACACCGTTAAGCTTTAGACATTTTAAGTTCTAAACAGTTCACCTAGATTGTCAGTATACTGATCCACTTAAATTTTCACACAAAGTTCAAATGTTTCGAGATACGAATTAAGTGTTTTAATAGACTTAAACTTATTTGCGTGCCCCACTACTTGAATATACTCCCTTATCCAGATCCCAATATTCAGTCTTACAGGTGAGTATACCTAGATGATATCTGTAAAGGGTTAAATGCGAGGCCATGAGAGCTCAGGTCAGAACTTCCGTTCAGCAAAGCGATGATAGCTCGACTTTTGGTGTGTTCCCTTTAGAGAATCTTTTCTTCAACAGCACATGATTAGCATTTTTCAATGTTTCATCATTTTTTGTACTGAGGGCTAGCTATATTTCAAGCAAACGCAAAGTATTATACAGAGACTAGGCCATTGCTTCCGCAAAATCAGAAGTCCCGGGATAATACCCCAGATATCACTGAGTATAAAGACCTAGTATCTCAGAAAGAGGGACCTTTCAAACAAGATTTCGGGGATTACCCATATATCCAAGAAATGTTCCCCACGAGATAAGTAAGTTAGAAATTTAGGTTTATATCTCGAAAACAATTTACTGAATGTATAAAAACCTACTGATACATATGCAGTGAGATTGTTTATCACATTAAACATTCCATATCTTTAGTGTGCTTTGATAATCCACTCATGTGCTATCATTTCCTCTTTTTCACAACAAAACTCATTTTTTGTTTTATCATGTTTTTGGCTTTTTCAAATTTTCTAATGTTTTTGGATTTTCTGAAAATTCTTACTCCCCCTAAAATGCAAACTCATTAAAAAAATTTGAAAACAAACTGTACAAGTAAATTGACAACTGACATCGAATCACTTCAATTCGCCATCCTCTTGGCATAAACAATCAGAACTCCCCGTTACAACAAACTATTCTCCCATTATGATTTCAAAACACTTAAGTTTGTTTTAATCAAAATGGTTTTTTTTTTTGGAAATTAGTTTTATTGATTTCATAAACCATTTGTAAGTTAGGGGTAATGATCATCATTTTGTTTTATCAAAACCATTTGAATGAAAGTTAAATCAAGTTCAAATTAATGACCTTGATTAACTGCTTGTAGGTAAAACCCCACTTTTCTACCACTTGTAGACACATTCAGTCAAATAACTTCAAGAATGATGCCGATTCCTACTCCACGATTACCAACTTGGGAGCTCCGGCAAGTCTAGAATTTTATTCATAATAGGTTCTATCCCAGATACTGACCCGGGATGAACCATCTCCAACTGGTTTCTTCAATTTCTTTTCATAAAACTCTTTAACCCCCTTTACTTTCCTGTCAATCATTTTTCCAAACATGTTCTGAACGGTGGGGTTAAAAGCTTTTTCAATATCGAATTCTTTCTTTTCAACAAAGAATTGATTTGAAATTTCAATTTTGCCAACTTTTGATTTTAAATTCTCAGTCTGCAATGGTGGAAAATTTTTATCATCCAATGGCGGTACTGAGTTTTCATCTTTTGTTTCAACTTGTGGCTCCTCTGATTTTGTGGAATCAGATTCATCGCCAGAACTATCACCTAATTTCTTAACAACCCATTTGCGATTGTCAAGATTAGCCTTCTTGTTTTGAACCCTTTTCGAACACTCACCAACCTCAAATTCTGAATTTTTGAAAATCATAAATCGTTTAGTTGGTGGTTTACTTTTCTCAACAACTTTCTCTTTGAGTTTATCAGAGACTCCCTGTTTTGTTTTCACTGCCGTTGTACAATTCCTGGCAATGTGACCAACTGTTTTGATTTGAAAACAGGATCTCGTCTCCATCTTCTTCTTAGAAACATCCTTCTTTATCTCTTCTTGCTTCTTGGCAAGGAATTCCTTGTTCGTTTGTTTCCAAAACAAATTTTCTTTTTCCTCTTCAGAAGATGTACCTGAAACAAATATCATTTTTTATTTAAAATCTCGAACATATTTTTCATTTTTATAATTTTCTGGTGGAATAAAACCTAATCCTTTCTTTTTGAAATTACCGTTATGGTTTGGTTTCTTTCGATAACCAGAACCAGAACTGTAACCCATTTTCTTGTTTATCCTTTGTTTAATTCTTGAGGTGTATTGTTTAGGTTTTTTAGAAAGATTTATATCTTTTATTTCAGAAATATTAATTTCTGTTAGTTTGAAAACCTTTTTTATCATTTCAGTTTTGACACCTCTTATTGGAAATTATTTATCAAAATATAATTTGTCTGATCCATTCAAAGTATAAGCAACTTCAAATGTTTCATCATTCAAATTAGATTTTGATAACATAAATTCTTTATTGTAAACTTTTTTGCCCTGTTTGACTTTTTGATTTGATGTGTCGGACTCAGACTTTGACTCTGATTTTGACTCCGACTTTAACTCTGGTTTTGACTCCGACTTTGACTCCGACTTTGACTCTGATTTTGACTCCGACTTTACCTCTGGTTTTGACTTCGACTTTGACTCTTCTGTTTCATCTTTATCCAACACCTGATCGACTCCTTTCTTTATTAACTCGGAATCATGATCAGTGTCAGACGACGTGAACGTGACATCAATGTTCTCCGGCAAGTTATCTGATGACTCAGACTCCCACTGTAAATTTGTTGCCTTTTTTAGTCTTTCCACATTTGGATTTCGAGGAGAATATCCATTTTCGACCGGGGGTGGACATTTGTTATAAACAACACTTGATTTCTTACCAGATGTTTTCACTTCAACTTTTTCTTTAGTATCAGACTTCTTCTCTTCTGAAGTCTTTTCTTCTTCAAGTGTCTTCAATCCTTCAACTATCGGGTAAATCTTGTCAATCACAAAAGTTGAACATGAATAACTTTTTATCAATCTATTAACCCTCTCAGTTTCAAATCTTGTCAATCAAGTTCTAACACTATCAAGCTGTCTCATGTATGCTCCCTTAAGTGTCTTCATTGCTATAGCTTGTTCACTGCTTGATTCATTGTACTGATTCATGGCTTTGTTTAGGACATCATATGACTCTTTTATCCTGTTCAAATTGTGAATCAATTCACTGTTTTGCTTTATCAGAGGGTCACAGTTCATACACTTTTCAGACACATTTTCTTCAACAGCTTCTTTCTTTATCTCAAACATGGGAATTTCTTTTTCCTGCTTCTTTGTCACGCATACCTCTTCTTCAACTTGTTTACTTTGTCTGGCTAAATATTTCTTCATTTTCTCTGCCCAATAATCATCAACAAGACCATCATCTTTAACAACTTGAGCAACAAAAGCTTGACCTTTCAGAAGTTCTTTATCCGGACAATACGTATCCCAACTAAAATTTTCCCAGCTAAACCCTTCTGGTAATTTTTCATCATCTTGATCTATCAGTTTGTTCATCAAACATGTTTTATTCTCATCTGAAATATATTTATCTTGATTACCAAGACAAGCTTTCTTTGAATCCTCAATCACATTTCTAGCATGTGCAGTTTGTGGCTGTTGCTGTTGATATGGCTGTTGAGAAACTTGATGATAAATCGCCTTTCGATAGTAGTCATTGTTTCCAAAAGGATTTTGAGCTCCATTTGCTTCGCGATTTGTGCACTCTCTCTTGAAATGCCCCTTTTCCCTGCAACGAAAACAAGTGACTTTAGATTTATCAAATCCTAAAGTAGAAACATTTGGATCACGAAAATCATCTCTTCCCGTAATTTGTTTAAACTTTCTAGCTCTTCTCAACACGCTCGCCAAACACCATTTTATATCCATCAATTCCATCTCCTCAGCATCAACCTGATCGTAATCCTCTTTAGTCAACATTGGATTTCCGATCTTTCCCACAACCAAACTTCCATATGACTCTAACACAGTCACCAACAGAGACATATGACTTTTTGCAACTTCTTCCGAGTAGTTCTGATCATTTTCAAGATTTAAGGCAATGTTACATTGAAGAACTTTGCCACTCTTGATTGCAGAAAAGTGTGGATCAAAAGATGGAAATGAAGTAAATCCTGTTTTGCTGCTTGATCCCTGAGAAGAATTATCAGATGAACTTTTTGCATTGAAAGTCGTTTCAATCTTGGGTGACAAATTGGTCTTTTCACTAACACCACTTTTGTAATACAAACCAATGTCTTGTTCTCCATCATAATTCTTCATTCTTGCAATCTTCCTTTGCTCCATCTCTTGAGCTTCAAGCTTTTTAATAAAATCACTCAGAGTTAGATCATTAAAACCTGGTTTATTTTTTAACATCATAAGATACGTGCCCCACTCATCATGTGGCAACGCATCAGCTAACTTTTCAATCAATTCATCTTTATCTTTATGAATGCTTAATCTTTTCATATTTTTTAAAAAATTGCAATATCTTTCAATGATCTGTTTGGTGTTTTCACTTCTCAATCCTCGGAATAGATAAAATTCTTTCTTCATAAGCGACTTTTTGTTCTTGAGCATTTCATCACTTCCCAGAAACTTTTCTTCCAATTCTACCCACATCGAATGCGCACTTCCATTGTGTTGAAGTAAAATCAGAATGTCTTCTTTAATCGCTTGTTGTAGCAGACTAACCATCAATTTTTCATCTTTGTATTTCTTTTTCTCTTCAGCATCCAGATTTCTGATTTCAATTTTCACCCCATTGTTCCCAATTGGTCTACCGTACTGAAATTCAGTATGTTCCCATGCATCTAGATGATATGCTTGAACCCAGTTTTCAAAACGTTCGACCCATACACTGTATTCCTCAATACTCATTAGCTTAGGTGGTTTTTGATTCGTCACCGTTTCATTTTCAAGCATCGTGCTTTGAGTAATAGACATCGGACTAGCAAAGGCAATATAGAACTCGTTGTCCATGATTTGGTTTTCAAAGATTCACAAACTGTCAAGTTCAAACGAAATACCAACTTCGAACGAAAACACCGTTTCACGCGAAATTAACTTTCAAGCGAAATTAGACCCTTTCAAACGAAATACCAGATGATTTCGTGCGAAATTAACCTCAATCTACAATTTTGTGCAAAAATAACTCAAGTTCACACAAAATTTGATTTCGTGCGAAAACAACTCTGATTTCGTGCGAAAATACAGCAAAGTTCAAGCGAAATTATATCAATTTCGTGTGAAATTAACTTTCGAACACTTTTTTCTCAAAATTGAACAAGAAATACTTCGAATTTGATTCGGAAACTTTCTAGGGTTTGTTAAAACACAGTTTCGCACAACATATTAGAAAATCAAGCCATTTTGACCGTGAAATTTTGTTAATTGTGAAAAGAAGGTGTAGAAATCGGATTTTTCAGCTGAAATGGTAAGAACTCTTCCTCCTGAGCTCTGATACCACTTGTAGGATCATTTTCAGACCCAAACGAGTCGATCAGAAGAGGTCTTCACCAACACAAAAGGCGGAAACAGATGTATCGGTATTATTTCAGTTGGATTGCACAAGAAATCACGTAAAACTGTCTTTTGATTGATATTAGATCGATTGCAAAGCTATCGACACTTCGGCAGAGCTTCGCTACCGGAATCAGAATCGTTTCAAATGAAATGACACGAAGGATATTTATAGGGCAGCTAATTTCGTGCGAAACCATTCAGGCGAAACCTAATTTCGCACGAAATTACTTCAAGCGAAATTAAGTATTACACGAAATTAAGTTTCGTGCGAAATCACTATCTAATTTCGTACGAAATTACATGAGTGTAATTTCGTGCGAAATACCTATATACACTTTTTCTCGTTTTGCGTGCCCTGTTTTATCTAATACAATACAAGACTCGATACAAGACGAAGTCGACAGACGTATGCACCAAAGAAGCATATAACGGAAACATGCATACGAATCGGATAACTAAGGAACCAAGTTGTATAACCTCAGAGGGTTACACTAACCTATAACCTGGTCCTAATGGAGCTCTAAGGCATTTTTAAAATATGCTACATTGGGTCAGAACTGAAAGTCAAAGCAAAAGTCTACTTTTGCGACTTTCGGTTCCGAACCGAGCTTGAACAGAAAATTGTTGGGTTGAACATGTTTAGACATGTTCTTACATTAATTACCAAGTTATATGAGTGATAAAACAGGTTGCATGGCTTCTACATTGTTAATTATGTGTTTATTTGAAAATTAGCTTTCTGTTGACTTTTTATAATCAAGTTTGACCCGACAATTGACCAAGTTAGAGTGGGAATCAGAGGGTGCCCTTTTAAGGGTTTATTACCCACATAATTACCAACTCAAAGATACTTTTAATTTGAGAATTGACTAGACCATTAGTGATTAATCACTAATTCAAACCTTAATTACGACGGGTTTGACTTTAGGCCATTAAACTAATAAAACTGAATTAAGAGAGGTTAAGGAAGCTTACTGAAGTCCTAAGCATGATTATGGAACTTAAGAAAACTTGTTTGATGACCAGAGAGCTCCAGAGAAGTCCTTGAAGTGCAATTGAAATGAGCAAGGATCATAGTTGCAACAATGAGCTCTTATATAGGACCTTAGATGCAACAAGATCATGCCAAACAAGTCTAGGTTTGATCCCAGATGTTTACAAGTGCCCCTTTTATAGGATCGTGTGATGACCAGAACTGTTACAACTGATTCGCTTGAACTGCCTATTTATAGACATGGGGTTTCGCTTGAAGATGACATGGTGTCAGTTCAAGCGAAATCAACAGACTTGATTACGCTTGAAACTGTCAAATGTCATTTCAAGCTAAATCACCTACTTCATGCGAAAACACCTTAAACACACCTTAAAACAACCAATTTTCTCGAACAACGCGCCCTGATCTAACAAATCTAATATAAGACTCGATACAAGACGAAATCGACAGATGCATGCAATAACAGACTCCCCCTCAGATGTTGACGAGTCATAAGTGTCGAGTCTTCTCATCTTCAATCATGATCAATCTCTGGGCTTCACTCTTTCTATTAGCATCACCAGACTCCCCCTAACAATGTGCTGGCATTTCTTAAGTTCATCAGCATCATCTGCTTCAGGATCGTAATCTGACTCATACTTTATCCAATACGTTGCCTGGCTCAAACTTTATCTTCATAGTCCTCAAATATCTGAAACTGGCTCTTTTAATCACAAGCTTTTCAGGATCGATTAACCTAGTTCACATCCAGCTCTTACTCAACCCTGCACAATCTCTACGTCAAAATAAATTTCACACATTTAAACATTTCAACTTTAAGTATTCAAACTCCTCCTCAAGTTTAACCATGATCTTGATGAACTCACTTGTACATTTGATCAAAACACATTTGTTTTTAATCACATACTCCCTTCACAAAAATGACATCATGTCTAGCACTTGGAATTTTGAAAATCAGCTCTCCAAAATCAGTTGTCGAAAATCTTTTTGGATTTTTAGATTAAATGAAATGCAGTAAAGAAATATTTACAAACACTATTTTTGTGAGTCTGTGTAAGAGAATCATATCAGCTTTTGACAAGTCACGAGTACCGTTGAGCTTAGTTACACATTAAGAATTAAACAATTCACTTAGATTGCCGATATATTGATCCACTTAAATTCTTACACAAATTTCAACTAATTCAGGATATGAGTTAGGTGTTTTAAGAACTTAAACTCATTCATATGTCCCACCTCTTGAATATACTCCCGTATCCAGATCCCAATATTCAGTCTTACATGTGAGTATACCACAGATGATATCTGTAAGGGGTTAATTGCGAAACCGTGAGAGCTCAGGTTAGAACTTCCATTCAGCAGAGAGATGACTGCTTCGACTTTTGGTGGGTCCCCTTTAGAGGATCTTTTTTTACAATAGCACATGATTAGCATTTTTCAATGTTTCATCATTTTTTGTACTGGGGGCAGGCTTTTATTTTAAGCAAGCGTAAAGTATTCTTCGGGGACTAGGCCATTGTTTCCGCAAAATCAGAAGTCCCGGGATAATACCCCAGATATCACTGAGCATAAAAACCTAGTATCTCAGAAAGAGGGACCTTTCAAACAAGATTTCAGGGGTTACCTATATATCCAAGTAGTGTTCCCCACAAAATAAGCAAGTTTGAATTTAAGTTTATATCCCGAAAAAGCTTACTAAATGTGTAAAAACCTATCGGCATATCATCAGTGAGACCGTTTAACGCTATTTAAACATTATATTTCTTTAGCATACTGTAACTGTCTACTGATGTACTATCATTTCCTCTTTTTCACAACAAACTCATTTTTGTATTTTATCATGTTTTTGCCTTTTTCAAATTTTAAAATGGTTTTGGATTTTCAGAAATTTTTATTCCCCCTAAAATGCAAACACATTTCAGGAAATTTGAAAACAAACTGTACAAGTAAATTGACAACCGATATCGAATTGCTTCAAATCGCCATCCACTTGGCATAAACAATCAGAACTCCTCCTTTCAACAAACTATTTTCTCATTATGATTTCAAAACACTTAAGTTTGTTTTAACCAAAATGATTTTTCTGGAAAATAAGTTTTGTTGATTTTAAACCACTTGTAGATTAGGGGTTTGATTCATCACATTATTTTTTCAACCACTTGTAGGAAAATGCAAGTACAACTTAATGTCCTTGATTTACCACTTGTCAGTTAAAACCTTCTCAATCATTATCAGATTCACTTATCAACCATAACCACTTGTAAATCAAAATATAACAATATAATGATATCACCTGCAAAATTTAACAACCAAACCTTTCAAGAATGATGCCAATTCCTGCTCCACGCTTACCTACCTGGGAGCTCCGGCAAGTCACACTTATCACTTATGAAAAACCGACATCCAAGCTTCACCAAAATTGGATGTTCTTCCTCACCTGCACTTAGGTAGTAAGATTCTTTCTTAGTTTCATAAAATTCCTTTACCCCTTTGACTTTACCCTCCACCATTTTCCCAAAAATCTTTTTAACATTTCCATTAAAAGCTTTCTCAACATCAAATTCTTTCTTCTCATAATAGAACTGATTCGAGATATCAACTTTCCCAACCTTTGATTTAAAATTTTCAGCCCTCAATGGTGGAAAATGAACATCATCCATTGGAGGTACTGAGTTTTCAGCATTTAACTCAACTTGTGGCTCATCTGACTTTATGGAATCAGATTCATCGCCAGATTTTACCTTAGAGTTCTTAACAACCCATTTATGTTTATCAGGATTTACACTTCTCCTGTAAAATCTCTTTGAACATTCACCAACTTCATATGTTGAATTTTCAAAAACTTTAAATTTTTCAGTTGGTGGTTCATTTTTCTCAACAACTTTCTCTTTTCCTTTGGATTTCTTAGATACTTCCTGTTTTGTCTTTGATGCCTGAGAACAGTTCCATGCAATGTGACCAGCTTCATTGCACTTGTAACAGGTTCTTGTCTCCTTTCGATGATTATCTCCATTTTTCACATTCTCTTGCTTCTTGGCAAGAAATTCTCTGTTTGATTGCTTCCAAAATGGGCTTTTTGCTTCTTCTTCCGAGCTTGTCCCTGAAACAAATGTCATTTTTGATTTAAAATCACGAACATATTTTTCATTTTTATAGTTTTCAAGTGGAATAAAACCTAAACCTTTCTTTTTGAAATTACCATTATGGTTTGGTTTCTTTTGAAAACCAGAACCAGAATTGTAACCTTTTTTCTTGTTTAATCGCTGTTGAACTCTTGAAGTGTATTTTTTAGGTTTTCCAGTAAGATTTAAATCTTTTATTTCAGAAATATTTATTTCTGTCATTTTGAAAACCTTTTTGATCATTTCAAATCTAACACTTCTTATTGGAAATTCCTCATCAGAAATAATTTGTCTGAATCAATCAATGTAAATGCCACTTTGATTGCTTCATCATTCAAATTAGATTTTGATAACAGGAATTCTTTATTGTACACTCGTTTAACCGACGACTTTGAACTGTTGACCGACGAACTCGAACTTTTGACGGACGAACTTGAACACCCAGACTCAGACTTTAACTTCGATTCCTCATCTGTATCCAACACCTGATCGTCCACCTTTTTTATTAACTCGGACTCATGATCAATGTCAGACAATGTAAAAACAATGTCAATGTTTTCTGGTAATTCATCGGTTATATCGGACTTTAACTTTATATTAACTGCTTTTTCGACTTACTCCTCATTCGGTTTTCTAGGAGAATATCCTTCCCAAATCGGAGGCGGACATTTGTTATAACTAGCACTCTGTTTCTTACCAGTATCTTTCTTCTTTGGCTTCTCATCATCTTTAAATGCTTCAAAACCTGCAACAGTTGGATAAATTCGATCAATGAGATAATCAGAACTAGAATAACTCTGTAATAAACGTCTAATTCTCTCATTTTCAATCTTTTTTGTTTCCAACTCCTGCTGCAATTTGGCACATTCCTCAATGTAATGATTAATTGCCTTCTGCTTTGTCATCATTACAACATTCATCATGGTCAACGCATCTTCTCTTTCTGAATTAGTCTTTTGTAGACTAGTCACTGTTCTGTTTAACACGTCATAAGATTCTATCACGTAGTTGAGATTGAACAATAATTGTTCTTTCATCTTGTCTTGCTCGCTCAGTTTCTCATCTTTTTCTGCACATTGCTTACAAGGTTCTGAACACTTTGAGCAAGGCTTGATGACTTCCACAATCTTTTCAACTTCGATTATTTTCTCCACTTCAACAACTTTCTCAATCTCAATCACCTTTTCTGTTTCAACCATCTCCTCAGCTTTAACTTCTTCATTTTGAACATTCTCTTCTTTTTGATCAACACTTTCACTCTTCATTTTCTTCTCTTCTTTTGCAGCTCTTCTCTCCTTCAGTTTCTCCAAGCGATCTGCAAAATAGAATTGAAAACTTTCAGGAGATAGATGAGTTTTTGCAACGTTAATATGTTTTTCTTCCTCATCATCACTACTGTCATCAGTTGGTGATTGATTAAAATCTATTGTCTTTTCAGAACTATCATCTGACAAACCAGAATCAGATGGTGTTTGATCAAAATCTAATGTTTTTTCAGAACTGTCATCTGAAGAACCAGAATCTGATGATGTTTGATCAACAACAGTTGCTTCTTCTGAATTTTCATCCGATGAAACAGATTCTTCTCCTTGTTTCTTCACATGAACACCAATCGCTTTCATCCACTCTGTAAACAAATCTGGTTCTTGAACTATCTTTGCAATGAAAGCTTTAAAATTCCCATGCTCATCTGCAAACTGATCCCAGCTGAAACCTTCAGGTAATTTTTCATCATCTTGATTTATCAAACAGGCTTTACTATCAGCTGAAATATATTTGTTCCAATTGAATTCTGGAGCCATTTTCTCATCATCTTGATCAATGTTACCAGAATAAGCTTTCTTGTTAGCATCTTCTATCATTTTTCCATGAGCAGTTTGTGTTTCTTTTTGTTGATATGGTTGATGAGCAACTTGTTGATATATGGCTTTTCGATAGTAATCATCTTTTCCAAAAGGATTCTTTACTCCACTAGCCTCTTGATTTTTGCATTCCCTTTTGAAATGACCTTTCTCCCTGCATCGAAAACAAGTAACTTTAGATTTATCAAAACCCAAAGTAGACACATGTGCATCCAGAAAATCATTTCTCCCTATGATCATCTTAAACTTTTCTGCTCTCCTCAAGACACTTGCTAGACAGCATTTGATGTCCATGAGCTCCATTTCTTCAGCGTCTATCTGATCGTAATCCTCTTTTGTCAGCATAGGATTTCCGATCCTTCCTGCAACTAAACCTTCATAGGATTGTAGCACAGTTGCAAGTGACGCCATGTGATCTTTTGCAATTTCTTGAGAAAAACTTTTACCATCAGGAAGATTCAATGCAATGTTGCACTGTATATACAACCATTTCCACTTTTTGAACTTTGAGAATGAAAACTTGAAGTTGAACTCTTTGGATTAACACTCAGAAATGAAGAGAATCCACTGCTGCTATTTGGACTTTGTTCAACATTTTCTGATGAGTTTCCAGCACTAAAAGCAGTTTGAATTTTCGGACTCATTTCAACCTCTTGAACAATTCCTTTGTAATACATTTTCACATCTTGTTGATTATTCGGATTATTCATCCTTGCAATTTTTTGTTGTTCAAGATCTTGACCCTTAATCTTCACGATGAACTGAGAAATAGTCAAATCATCATAAAATCCGGTGTTTTTTAAGATCATCAAAAATGTACCCCGTTCTTTCTGAGGTAAAGCATCAGCTAATTTGTCGACCCATTCTTCTCGATCTTTAGTTATGCTTAGCAACGACATAGAACGCACTAAGTGACAATATCGTTCAATCAATTTCTTTGTGTCTTCTCCGGGCAAACTTTTGAATAGATCAAATTCTTTCTTAAGCAGTGCCTTTTTACTTTTAATCATCTTATCACTTCCCTCAAACTTGACTTTAAGAGCATCCCAAATTGATTTTGAAGTTTTGTCATGTTGAAGCAATACAAAGATGTCTTCTTTAATAGCTTGCTGAAGCAGACTAATCATCATCTTTTCGGCTCTGTACATGTCTCGTTTTTTATCAGTGAATTCCGAGATTTCTTTCACAACTTGCAGATCAGTTCGTGGTAGTACATATTTCTTCAAAATACACTCCCAAGATCTCAAGTGATTGGCTTGAACCCAGTTCTCAAATCGATCTTTCCAACCGTAATACTCTTCAATGCTCATTAGCTTCGGGGGCTTTTGTGTAGTTCCAGTTTTGTTTTCCAGATTCATGTTCTGAGCAATGGAAGCCAGAGTAGTGGGGGATGTTGCAAACGCATTGTAAAACTCTTCACTCATGATGAAAACAATTTTTTTTTAATTAACTGTTACTTTCAAGCGAAATACCCTTCTCAAGCGAAATTACAACTATCAAACCCAAACCCTGTTCAAGCGGAATAGTGTCTTGAAGCGAAATCACCAACTTTCTGTTTCAAGGGGAATAACCAACAACCAATTTCAAGCGAAATACCCAACTTGAAGCGGAAACAATACAATTGAAGCGAAAACTCTGATTTCGCTTGAAATTCTCACCCGGAATACTGTCTTTGAAGCAAAATAAGGCTTTGTTCGTTCAAGCGGAACCACAAATTAGGTCCATTTTAGTCATTTTAGGTCGAATTTTGTCCTGAAACTCTCAAGGATTTATTAATATGCAGTTTTACACAATCTGTGAGAAATTGAACTGATTTTGACCGTTAAATCTTGTTTTATTAAAGAAAAAAAGGTGTAGAAGTATGAAAACACAACAAAAACAGGCTGTAATCTGCAGAACTCCTCCTCCTGAGCTCTGATACCACTTGTAGGATCGTGTTATGACCCGAATGAGTCGTTCAGAGAAGTTTTGATATATTTCAGATGCGGAAAATAAGAAATAGACTTAGACACAGCTTGTAATTCACTTTTAACACACTTCTGATTGATATTACAACTTGTACAATCAGGAATCACACCGGCAGCCCCTCGGTATGATTTTCCAGAACTATTACAACTGATTCGCTTGAACTGCCGATTTATAGACATGGGGTTTCGCTTGAAGATGACATGGTATCAGTTCAAGCGAAATCAACAGACTTGATTTCGCTTGAAAGTGTCAAATGTCATTTCAAGCTAACTCACCTACTTCAAGCGAAAACACCTTAAACACACCTTAAAACAACCTATTTTCTCGAACAACGCGCCCTAATCTAACAAATCTAATATAACACTCGATACAAGACGAAGTCGACAGATGCATGCACTAACACCTATGCATGCAAAACTATTGGCTCAACTCCTGTATTTCTAAAACCATGCAAGAGAGGCGGTGTAACAGGGTGAACAGGCAGCTGTCCATTTTCTGCTGCCAGCGACAGCCTTACAGACCGTAAGCAACATCCTTTGCGGTCCGTAAGCACCTCTTACAGACCGTAAGTTAAAAACTATACGATCCGCAACCGACTTTGCTCTGAGATGCTCAGTTACAAACCTTGCGGACTGTAAGCCCTTGGCTTTGCTGTCCGTATCCGCCTTTTAATTATTTTCGCCCAGCTCCCCACCTTACGGACCGTAAGGTGGTCTTCTTGCGGTCCGTAAGCCTTCATCAGAAAACAAAACTTTGTGAACTCTTAGGCTTTCACCATGCAACTTTTATGTCTTCGAATCTTATGCCTTTTTCCAGCAGTGGGGGCCATGTATTCAGGTCTTGCATGCCCTTGCATGTGATGCCATGCATTTACAAGTTCTTGGATTCTTAAAAAGGTCTTGAATGTCAAATTTGTCGTAACACTCACATCGAATCCATTTATTTGAGATTTAAATTAATTACCATTAAGTATAACCAGATATATATATATATATATATCAGATGTTTATTAAATATATTAAGGTTTGGGATTTTAAATTAGGTCGCTCAGAGGTAGTTAATTAACATGTCGACACTTTCAAATCCTACCTTACATCCTTTTAACTTGATCCGGGTTTATAACACGTTTTCCTTACATGACACGTGTCTTTATCTTATTGGGTATGATTTTTACGAGGTGTTACATCAACCAACCTCCATCACCACCACCACCACCACCACCACCACCACCACCACCACCGTATCCTAGCTGCCACCAACAAATCGAGCCACACCACCACCGACGTATGCCAGCACCACCGATCAAGCCCCACCGCCATAACCTAATCCAAAACCCCACTCACCGATGTATGCCAGCACCACCGATCCACCACTGCCACCATTTTCTTCCTCTCTCTCACGCTCTCTCTCCCTTCATCTTCACCACAATCCCCACTAACCTAATCCAAAACCCCCAAATCCCTAAATCAAACCCTAAATCAAAACAGGTTGCATCATCTCTGCCACCACCACCAAGCACCCCACACTTCTCCTGTCACAACCCCCGTCCCCTTATCACAAACCCGGGAACGGGCGGCCGCGGCCAGTTTCGGTGGTATCCTGTTATTGTCTAATTTGGCAGCGGAATTTTCATTAGGACCATAGTTAGGAAATATATTTTATCGGAGCAAAATACCACCCTTATATAATATTAAACACTTGGGTAAAACCCAAGTTTTCAGTACACATATTTTCATAGGGATACACCCTATTTTATTTAATAAAACATCTATTTATTTTTAGGTAACTTTATTGCCACTTTTCCAAGCCTTCAGTGTTGTCCAGCTGGCTTTTAATTGGCTTTCACTTTTTGTTACCTGAAACGCGTTTAAAAATATTTTGTCAGTGGGAAATACTGGTTAGTGAATCCCAGTTTAATCAAGTTTTAATAAAAAAAAAAACCATTGTACAGTATTGAGGGCGGTCTCGTAATTAAATTTGTTTCCATGTTATACCAATTATCACCTGTGGTACTGTCAGACTCAACTTGTGGAAATGTTACTCCTTGACCAGGTGGTAACAAATTTTGTATACAAAACCCCAACATACCCACGATAATTGTATTCTTACTAATACTCAATAGCTGCTTAATAATTAATCATGTGAGGTTTTGTAAAAACAGTTTGCAAAAAGGTTTACAAAAGCGGATAAACTCACAAAAAGGTTTACACAAAAAGAAGGATTACTCACATTGCTGTCTTAGATTACCGTTTAGGGTTTCCTGGTGACAATCTATAAATTACACAATGCACACGTGTTAGTATAATAACCCATTTTAACATTAGTAATACCCTCCCCGAGACGGCATTCCAACGACTACGTCGGGCAAAACCACGACAGCCGTTACGGAACCCTAGATCAATCGGGCAGAGTATCTAATACGTCTCCAGGTGTTATGATACTTACATCGGAGCAGAGCCTCGCTATTTAAGGGGTATAATACCCCGAGTATAATGCCCACTATGTAAAATTGACAGAAAGAAAGAAAAACTTGAGCGATCGGAACTGAAGGCCGATGCATGCTATTTATATGGCCTGATTCTCAGTTTCTCGCGGCCCGCGTAAATGTAAACAAAGGCTTACGCGACCCGCGTCAACGCTGGTCAACAGCGTAGCCCATCCGGAACACCAACTAGACTCGCCACGATAATGACACGTGTCATCACCGGGTTGCGCCACGATCTTGATCTCTAGCGGCCCGCGTAAAATCCTTAGGTGGTTTACGCGGCCCGCGACAAATCTAAAAACATTATTTTTAATTATTTTTATTAATATTTAAGGTATTCGGGGTCCGTTTTCGCGTATGGAGTGTTTTTAGGGACATATTGGGATATTTTATAATATATTAGGGTGTCGGAAATAATTCAAGGGTGTCGGTTTATGTTAGGGTTGTTATATCCTCCCCACCTTGTTTTAGAGCTCGTCCTCGAGATCTATTGGAACAAGTGTGGATATTTCCTTTGCATTTATGATTTAAGCTCCCATGTGTACTCAGGTCCTCTTTTGGAGTCCCACTTCACTTTGACCATAACTAATCTCTTTTGCTTAAGATTCTTGATTTTCCTGTCTTCAATCTGTAGAGGCCTTTCTACAAATTTTAACTTTTCATTTACCTTCATATCCTTAAGAGGTACTATGAGTGTTTCATCAGTTCGGCATTTCTTGAGATTAGATGCATGGAATACATCATGTATTCCTGCCATTTCCTCTGGCAGTTGTAGCTGAGAGGCTACAGGTCCTATTCTTCTAATAATTTCAAATGGTCCAACATACCTGGGACTTAGCTTCCCTCTTTTGATAAATCTTACCACTCCTTTCCAAGGAGAGACTTTTAACAATACCTTGTCTCCTTCTTGAAATTCCAATGGTTTGCGTCGGTTATTAACATAGCTTTTCTGTCGATCACATGCCACCTTCAGTCGTTCCTTGACTTGAATGATCTTATCGGTTGTTTCCTGCACTATCTCAGGTCCAGATAGTTGCTTTTCCCCAATTTCTGCCCAACAAACTAGGGTTCGGCACTTCCGTCCATAAAGTGCTTCGAATGGTGCAGCATTGATACTTGTGTGATAACTGTTATTATAAGAGAATTCTATAAAAGGTAAGTGATCGTTCCAATTACCTCCGAAATCAATTACACAAGCTCTAAGCATGTCTTCCATTGTTTGAATTGTCCTTTCGCTTTGTCTGTCCGTTTGAGGATGGTAAGTTGTGCATAGATTTAATTTGGTTCCCATTGCTTTTTGGAAACTTGACCAAAAATGAGAAGTAAAACGGCTATCCCTATCTGAAACAATTGATAAAGGAATTCCATGTAATAAACAATTTCATTTACATACAATTTGTCTAATTGTTCCATATTGAAAGTTTCCTTCATTGGTAGGGAATGAGCTGATTTAGTTAGCCTGTCTGCAATCACCCAGATTGTATCATTACCTTTTCTTGTTTTGGGTAATTTGGTAACAAAATCCATTGTTATCAATTCCCATTTCCACACTGGCATTTCCAGCTGTTGCAGCAATCCTGAGGGTTTCTGGTGTTCAGCTTTGACTTGTGAACAGGTCAAACACTTAGAAACATAGGCTGCTATGTCCTTTTTCATTCCTATCCACCAAAAATTCTTTCTTAAATTCTGATACATCTTATCATTTCCTAGATGCATCGTATACTTAGACTTATGGGCTTCTTCTAATATACGGTGACGTAGGTTTCCTAATTTAGGTATCCACATTCTTTTCTTATGGAATCTCCAAATTCCATCTGTTCCTTGTTCTAATTCCTTAATCATTCCTTTTAATTTTTCAGTATCTTCCTTGATTACTGATTCTTGTGCTTTTCTAATCTGATCATTTAAATCAACTTGTAGATTTAATTTAAGAGAACATACCCTTTTTAGCTTTTCGTGATACTTTCGACTAAAAGCATCAGCCACTACATTGGCCTTTCCTGCATGATACTGGATATCACAATCATAATCACTAAGAATTTCCATCCAGCGTCTTTGTCACATGTTCAGCTCTTTTTACCCAAAAACATACCTTAAACTCTTTTGATCTGTAAAAATGGTAAACTTACTACCATAAAGGTAATGTCTCCAAATATTAAGGTCAAAAATTGTGGCTCCTAATTCTAGATCATCGGTTGAATAATTCTCTTCATGATTCTTAAGTTGTCTAGATGCGTAAGCTATAACCTTTTGATGTTGCATCAATACAGATCCGTAACCTAATTTAGAAGCGTCACAATAGACTACAAAGTCTTCAGTTCCTTCTGGTAACGCTAGTATGGGTGCATGGGTTAGTCTTTGCTTAAGAATTCTAAAGGCTTCTTCCTGTTTTGGTCCCCATTCAAACTTAACAGATTTACAGGCTAACTTTGTTAAGGGAATGGCTATTCTAGAAAAATCTCGAATAAAACTTCTATAATAACCGACCAATCCTATGAAACTTCTAACCTCGGTTGGTGACTCAGGGGTTTTCCATTTGGTAATCTCCTTGATCTTTGTTGGATCCACATGAATTCCTTCAAGATTGACTAAATGTCCAAGAAACTGTACTTGCTCTAACCAAAACTCGCACTTTGAAAACTTAGCATAAAGCTTTTCCTTTCTTAATAAACTTAAAAGTGCGTGCAAATGCTTTGCATGATCCTCTTTACTTCTAGGATAGATGAGAATATCATCAATAAATACAATTATGAATTTATCCAAATATGGCTTACATATTCGGTTCATCATATCCATAAATGCAACTGGGGCATTGGTTAAACCAAATGGCATGACAGTAAATTCATAATGACCATACCTTGTTCTAAATGCGGTTTTAGGAATGTCCTCTTCCTGTACCTTTAATTGATGGTATCCTGATCTTAAATCGATTTTAGAGAAAAATCGAGCTCCTTGCAGTTGATCGAACAGATCATCGATCCTTGGTAATGGGTACCGATTCTTAATCGTGACCTTGTTCAATTCACGGTAGTCAATGCACATACGCATTGATCCGTCCTTCTTTTTGATAAATAAGATTGGTGCTCCCCATGGCGATGAGCTTGGCTGTAGGAATCCTTTTTCTAACAATTCGTCTAACTGTGTGACACTCTAGGTTTTTCCGAGTGAACGCCTTGTAATTTCGTTATGCGTATATATGTGTTATTAAATGAAAAGTTGCGTTTTACCTTAATGTGCTATGTGTGGTATATATATATGAATATGTGTGAACCGAACCCGACTTGAGACCACTCGGTCTCGAGTAAACAGAAACGGTTGGGCCGGATTGGGCCATATACCCCCCCCTTCGAGCCCACTCGGAACCATTGTAGGGTGCACCACCCAAACCGAGTATAAAACCCTTGCCCAAGCCCTCCTTCTCTCATTTGACACTCCCACCATTCACACACCCTCCTACATTCTTTCCCTCACTAAAACCCTAAAAGCTCCACCAACACCCTCCTCTTTTCTTCTCGGAATCACCATCGGCTAAGGAAGGGCTCTCGGACCTCGGTGAATCCCTACACACCTCCACACTTTAGAACCGGTTAGTGTTTCATTCTATGCTAAGAAAATTAGGTGTGCTTAATGATTAAGATGCATGATTAGTTAGAGGTCTTGTTGTATGAATTCTTGTATGACTAGCGACTTGGTAATATGATGAATGATGTGTGTGAGCTATGGTATGATAATGTCTTGTTAGGATGCTTTTGTAGGAAAAATGATTAGGCTATCCGATTCATGTTAGATGTTTTGTTAGATAATCTTGTTGATCCGATTTATGTTAACCGATGATTGTATGTTATGTTGTAAATATGTTTAGATGAATGATAAAGAATGAATATTAGCCATGTTGATGAGGATTAGGTGCTAAAGCTAGGGCCGAAGATGATGCCTACATTATGTTTTGACTTAGGATGAATATAGGATGAATATATGATGAATATGTGATGAATGTGCTTGATGAACTATTTGAAGATCAATGAAAATATTTGAAAATGTGATGTTTGATCTGATTTAGTGGGAATTTAGACAATAAAACATGTTTATGCATTTTTATTGGCTAGTACATATTATCATGAAAACAAAATTCCATTGGATAGTACTTCTGGAACAGGTTCTAGAAGGATTCTTGTGCACGTATCCGAGGTTGCGACTCGAGACTAAACCATGACAACTCAAGACCGCCCGGTTGCGACTCGAAACCAGACCATGACAAGTCGAAACCTCCGGTTACGACTCGCAACCAAAACATGACAACTCAAGACCGCCCGGTTGCGACTCGAAACCAGACCATGACAAGTCGAAACCTCCGGTTACGACTCGCAACCAAAACATGACAACTCGAGACCACGGCGGTTGCGACTCGCAACCAAAACATGACAAGCCGAAACCTCCGGTTGCGACTCGAAACTGTGTGTTCTCGAGTCGAGACCTCCTGGTCTCGACTGGGCTGCTTGTCTCCGTTATTGGGCCCAAAATGTGTGGACTGTGCATACCGTTCTAATTGGTTTCTGTGATGCTGTTAACTGTTAATGTGATCTGATAGGCCCAATAACACTTATGATTTGTATGATAGTTGTTGATGTTCACTGTTTCACTACTACGTATCAGAATAGGCCCGATAACTTGCTGGATGATCATGTGTTGTGTATGCTATGTGTTAGTTATGTGTAGATTATACGTGAATACTCGTACCCCAACTTGACCTGTATTGGTGACCATGCTAGGACGTGGTGACCTACGTGATTGACCAAGTAAATAATCTACCGAGCAACCCAAGGTGAGTTCACACACTAAAAGCATGCGTCCCAGGGAGGGACACGAACCAACAAAATAATGTTTTCAAACTAGTAATTTCCGGGGGAATATGCAAACGGTACTCTTGTACTACTACATCCGGGGTAGATACGTTTGGGTATTATTTATACATCACAACTAGCAACACTAAACGAATCTCTATCACATTAAGTCCCTGCTTATAGTACCGATTAATCGCCGGGGGCGAACGGGTTATTAGTTGATAGCGCTATTAGGTTTGACAACCTCACACCGTGACCGGGGGAGATCGGGCGTGAACTATAGACCTTTCATCTCGGTCAATGACGATAGACATTGACCTGGGGCACCAAATCTTCTCGTCAACAGTTTCGGTAATTCAAGTTTAGTAGCTTTCATATGGGGTAGCTCCCCATGACGTGATTATAAATGCTTTACCTAAACAACCTACATTTTCTTTTGAAAAGCTAAAACTGGACATCTCGTGAACTCGCCAACATTTCTGTTGACACCCTACTGCATGCTTTGCAGGTAACCAGTGAACCAGGAGCTTGCAGCTTGGGATATGTAGTGGTCGTCTTAACCCGTGTGTTGGGTTTCAAATAATCTTGAACAATGAACTTTGTTTTGAAACTGTTTGGTCTATGCTTCCGCTGTTTGTTTGAACTTAAACTTTTAGAACTTTAAAATATGATGTTTACTAACTACTGCGGTTGGTGAATACTTTTACTACAAATCAATGCTCAGTATAATTGGTGGCTGATCCTGGTCAGTCACGCCTCCAAGCGGTAGTACTCCGCAAGTGGATTTTGGGGGTGTGACAGATTGGTATCAGAGCCATTGGTTATAGTGAACTTGGTTTTAAAAAGAAGAGTCTTTTTGAGAAAAACCAGACTATAACCCGTGACTCGTGACGACACTACACTCCAAGGGCAAGACTCGGCATACTAGACCTCGTAGCTCGGACTTGTGTTTACTTGCTTGTTTATCTTATATTGACTGCTCTACTATACATACTAGTGTCCCTAATTAGATAGATACACATTTCTCTTCTACCTCATTCTCGCTACGTTACAACATTACACTCATACTGTATTTTCTGGTTATGAAGACAATGAGTGGACGCGGAAGAGGAAGCGTTAACATGACTCAGGCTCAATTCGCTAACTTGCTCAACACGGTGGCTGCAGCTTTCGCAGCTCACCCTGGAGGTAAACTCGTTGCTATAGGATGTTTAGATCCTACCCCCACATCGTCTTTTCACCTCTAAACCTATTCGCCCCATTTCTCACAACAGGTCAGCCTGCGCCAGCGCAACCACGTGTGTGCACTTTCAAAACCTTCATGGATGGCAAGCCTCTCCCTTTCGACGGCACTGAGGGTGCCATAGGCCTTCTGCACTGGATTGAAAAGCCCGAAGCTGTCTTTGCTGTCTGCGAGTGTCCCCCTGCTAACTGGGTTAAGTACGCAACTGGTACGCTTGAAGGAAACGCGCTTTCATGGTGGAAGGCACAGATTCAGATGCTTGGTCTGGAAACTGCTAATGGTACTGCATGGGAAGATTTCAAGAACATGATCAAAGAGGAGTACTGTCACAGGGATGACATCCACAAACTCGAGAACGAGTACTATGCGCTCAAGATGGTCGGATCAGAGATTGAGACCTACACTAAGCAGTCCAACGACTATGCTGCACTTTGCCCAAACATGTCCCAACCTATGTATCGAAGGATCGAATTGTACATCAAAGGCTTGGTCCCAGAAATTCGGAGCCATGTGACATCGGCCAACCTCAATACCATACAGCCCGTGGTTCGTCTTGCTCACAAACTCGCCAATCAGGCTGTGGAAGAGGGCAAGCTGCCCAAGAGGATAGGTACTACTGCTGGAACTTCTAGCGATAACAAACGAAAGTGGGATGGAAACCAGGGTAAGGATGCTAACTCTACTCAGGCCCCGGCTCAGCAAAGGAAGACTGAAAATAACAAGGGCCCTCAGCAGCAGGGTGGCTATCAGGGCCATCTCCCCAAATGTAACAAGTGCAATCGGCATCACAATGGGCCCTGTGCGAAGAACAAGTGCCAGCGGTGCAACAAGATGGGACATGAGGCCAAAGATTGTAGGAGCCCTCATCCCGCAAGGCAAAATCAACCACAGCAGCAGCAACATCATGGGAACATCAAGGGTTGTTTCCAGTGCGGAGCTGAGGGGCACATTAAGAAGAATTGTCCTCAGTTAAACCAGAACAACAACCATCAGGGTGCTGGGAACAATAACAACAATACTGGAAATGGCGCTAGAGGAAAAGCTTTTGTGATTGGAGCTGGGGAAGCAAGGAATGACCCCAACGTTGTAGCGGGTAAGTTCCTACTTAATGATCGTTATGTTTCCATGCTATTTGATTCCGGAGCAGATGCTAGTTATGTATCCCTACGTATTAGTAAGAAACTTAAGCTCACTCTTACGCCGCTAAGCTCTAAGCACACCGTTGAAATAGCCAATGGTAGAAACCTCGAGGCCTCACACATAATTCGTAACTGCAAATTAGAGTTGTCTGGACAGACCTTCTGTATCGATCTTTTCCCCATCATTCTTGGAAGCTTCGACGTCATTATTGGTATGGATTGGTTATCCAAACATCGAGCTGAAATCCTCTGCCAAGAGAAAGCTATTCGTATTCCCCGTCCCCCTGGCAAACCTCTTATAGTTCAAGGCGACAAGAGCGGAGAAGTCACAGGCATCATCTCATTCTTAAAGGCCCAGAAGTGTCTACGAAAGGGGCACACCGCTATCTTAGCACTCGTAGCCGACACACAGAAAATGGAAAACAGGATTGAAGATTTCCCAGTTATACGCGACTATCCTGAGGTATTCCCGGAGGAACTACCTGGACTCCCTCCCCACCGTCAGGTCGAATTTCAAATAGAGCTAGCTCCCGGAGCAGCGCCTATAGCTCGTGCACCTTATCGGTTAGCCCCCGCGGAGCTCAAGGAGCTTTCTACTCAACTACAAGAACTTTTGGACAAAGGTTTTATCCGTCCTAGTTCATCACCCTGGGGAGCCCCAGTGCTCTTCGTCAAGAAGAAAGATGGCTCATACCGAATGTGCATTGATTACCGCGAGCTTAATAAGGTTACCATCAAGAATCGTTATCCACTTCCCCGTATCGACGACCTGTTCGACCAGCTGCAAGGATCGAGCTATTATTCCAAGATCGATTTGCGATCGGGTTATCACCAGCTGAGAGTCCGCGATGAGGACATCCCTAAGACTGCTTTCAGAACCCGCTATGGTCACTACGAATTCCTTGTTATGCCTTTCGGAATGACCAATGCACCTGCGATCTTCATGGATCTCATGAACCGAGTATGCAAACCCTACCTCGACAAGTTCGTAATCGTATTCATCGACGACATCCTAATCTACTCGAAGAGCCAAGAGGAGCACGAACAACACCTACGTCTTATCCTCGAACTTCTTCGCAATGAGCAACTGTACGCCAAATTCTCGAAATGTGATTTCTGGCTTAGAGAAGTCCATTTCCTTGGACACATCGTCAATCAGGAAGGGATTCATGTTGACCCTGCTAAGATTGAGTCCATTAAGAATTGGCCTGTGCCTAAGACT